>JARFYF010000022.1:37552582-37568278 GCA_030265395.1 Rhina ancylostomus | reverse complement strand
GTGTTTTATTTTTAGTTCAGATTTCCAGCAACTGCAGTTTATTTTAATACTTTCATCCTATACCCAGTTTATTTTATGTAGTTGAAAAGGAAAAGTTTGTGTATCCTTTTTATCGCAGAGTATATCCAAATATTAGTGAACAAGCTGTGAATAAACTTATTCCACTAGGCCAAGGACACCAAGACTATGATCTACAGCCCACAGTATCTTTGGATTCATTCTTTTTGTCCTCTTGAAGGGACTGTCCCTGAAGTGGAACCTCTATTATCCTACAGCACAGGAGACCCCAAGAGCAGTAAAGTGGCCCTTTGTGAAGGATTTTTCTGGTATTATGCAAACCAGAAATCATGAAGAAAGTGAGCTAGGAAGAGATCGCTTGTGGAAGGGGGTGTTGGTGGTGATGGGGAGAGCTTTGCATGGGTGGGGAAGGTGAAGTCTCGGGGATTAGTATCCTGCACTAAATGTTCTGTGTCATCTAATGTTCTACAATCTTAATAGCCAAAAACCCTATTTAAGAAAAAAAGAACCAGTAACTCAATCAATATCTCTGCTATTTGCAACATAACCCCAGAAATCTTGACCCTTTCGCCTTCTAATTGACTTATCCCCGCACTTACTTCTCATACACTATGGACGTGTGCCTACAGAAAAATGTTCTGGCTAATAGTTTTCTTACCCTCCATTCCTACTTGTAACTTTCCTTGCATTTTTCGTGATTATGTGTATATGCACATAGCCTCTATGGTAGATACCTTCCAGGTTATTTAAGTGTCCTTCTGAGGCTAGCAATATTCGTTTTACAGGAGTTCTTCTTGAATGTCAAAGATATTTTGCGAACTCCAACAGATATCACGGGACAGTTTGAAAAGTGGGAAGAGAAAGAGGGGGCACTCAATGAAAGGTAGGTATCAACTCATCCATCTGGGTTGGCCGTGGACAATAAATCTTGTAATCAACAACTGCTGAAAGGTTAGACATAATTACAACTCTGATCATTGAATTATGTTGTATGCAGTGGAATGAATTTTTAAAAACCTAGTTTTGATTTCTGGTGTGTTTGCTGATCTCATTCAGAGCAGCAGTTTTGGTGCAATTAGTGGGCTCAGTGACATTATCTGCTAAACATGTGATTTTCTTGTTAACATTGGCTAAAAGCAAAGTTATCAACAAATCCTGTCCATGCTCCTGTCGATTTTGTGTTGCATCAAAGAACTGACTTTGCCCTCTTTTGAGTAAGACATTTTGCACATATGGTATCTTTGCAAAGCTGGGAAGTAGTTTTAGCAAATTCCTGAAGAGATACTCGGGAAAAGAACATCCAGATGGGATCCATGGGAACACTTCCCTGCAACATCTGGGATCAATAAAATAAAGCTGTCTTTCATTGGCAATTGTCTGGTCTAATAATAAGCTATCCCTGAAGGTAAATAAATGTGGAGTCAAGTTTCACCTGCAAGCTGTATAAAACTCAATTAATATTTTTAGTTACGTAAAATTTATAATAGGTCTAATAACTTAACATCTTGCTCTACATCTATAATCTTCCCAAAACACTTGATCCTTGATTGTGGCTGTGTCTCTTGATTAGTATGCAGAGGGTTAGGATTCTGGAGTTATGAATTTAAATCCTAGTGAATATTAGTTCAATAAATTAATTCAGACTGAAATGAAACTCCAGTATCAGTAATGGTCATTGTGAAACCCCAAGTGATTCATTAATGTCTTGTAGAGAGTAAATGAACCATTTGTTTCAGCATCAATTAGATGGGTACAAATGGTGGCCCTGCCTGTTAGTGACAAATGATGACAGATAAATAATTGCCAAATAAATCAATGAAGATTTTTGGTTTTGGCAACAACTTTGTCAAAGTTTGGTTTAAGAAGGATCTTGGCACAGAAGGGAAGGGATGCTCAGAGTTTGGCAGGGAACTCCAGTATGACAGAATAGTGGCATAGGTTGTAATGGAGCTGAAACAAGTCATGAAGAACTGGTGATAGGCAAACATAGTCCACGATAAAATATGAACATTATAACTAAAAAAAAATAACTTTTTGAGGGTGGAAAAGAGGAGAGCATGAGAATAGTTTAGTCTGGTCATGAGTCATGATTGATGATTTCAGTGGCAGATGGTCTGACACCATAAATGAGTTCAAGGAAGTGGAAGATGATGGAAAGAATAAACCAAGAAAAACTGCAAATGCTGGAAATCCAAAATTAACAACATGTTGTAAATACTCAGCAAATCATACAACATCTCCGGAGAGAGAAACCAGGTTAATGTTTCAGGTTGATAACCTTTCTTCAGAACTCATGAATCAACCTGAAATGTTAACTCTGGTTGTGTCTCTACAGATGCTGTCTGACTTGCTGAGTATTTACAGCATTTTGCCTTTTTATTTTATGACAAAAAGGGTATAAAGTTGGAAACTCGGCTTTCAAAGTATGGTGAGTTTGCAAACATGCTGATCTGGCTTGAGACAGTGATCAGGGATGGGGAACAGTTGGAAAAATTAAAGACAAAATTTCGTCTCCCTAGAAATAAACTGGAGAAAATGGGAGCTCAAATCAAAACTGGTGTCAAACATATAGGTTGACAACACAGGAAAACTGGAGGAATGAAGTGAAGGATTTGTGTAACAGCAATCTATTCTGATCAGTTTTAAAAAGTCAATTTCACAAGGCAATATACTAACTTTTGATAGGTGATAACTTTTGAGTATTAATAGGAACATTTTCCAATGTCACAGTATTGTAATTAAAATACAAGTATATTAAGAAAATCACAACTGACTACAGTCAAGTTGTTGGTATGTATATAAATGTTCAGTCCTAGAGTGTGGGGCCTTTTTTCAAAAAGAAAAAATTTTAAACCAAATACTGGCAAAGAAAGAAACTTGGCATCATTGCTTTCCTGCTTTGGGTTTTTAAAAAATCGCATTGAGCTGATTCTTGCTGAGAAAATGCCAACAGTTCTACAGTATTCTGATAAATGACAAGTTTGGGACTTGACATACTATGTGTCCAAAAGTGGAAGCCCCTGAGTTGCTGATTGACTCTAACATATGAGCCTTTCAGTACTCTCTGCCACTGGACTCCAATAGCTTAAGTGCAAACTTGCTAAGGTTCCCTAGTATCTACACTGGGATACCTACTCGCAGATCTTGTGCCATGTTAAACCTGGCAACACCTGTAAGCCCATTAATTTCAACAGAAATTTTACAGCTCAAGGAAGAGTGCTAAGGTAAGTTGCTTTTAGTAAATAAACACTATGCAAATACAAATAATTTAGTTCTTTTTAGCTTTTTTAAATGTATCATTCTTTCATTTCATTTGTATTAATTTATGATTGCTTCTGAATATAATAGACAAAAGTGAATTATTTCTTTTACCAATTGGCCTTATTTCCAAGCCTTTCCTTGAAACTTTAAATCCCTGGTTCTCCAGTCACGATTCAAAACTTGAAAAATCTTTGGAGTATGCTTGCAAATAGAAATAAGTATCAAGTATATAATTTTATAATTAATATTTTATTTTCCAATTAAAGATTTTATGAGAAGAAAGCAGCTGTGCACAGAGCACTGTGTGACAACATAGACACACGTACGGTAATGGAGGATCTGCGTGCCCTTGTGAGCCAGTGTAACACGTACATTGCAGCAAAGAAGTGCAACAAAGAGTTACCAAATCGCATGCTGCTGAGAAGTATTGCAACCTACCTCACAGAGATCTTGAAGGTAAGATGATGGGACATAGTGTGCTATTTTGTATCCTGCAGAGTGGGTCATACATGGTCACCTTAACATTTAACGTGCAACTTCAACATGCCAAGATTTCCAAAGCCATTGATACTTAATCACAGAATTGTAATTTAATTTTTTACCACAAAAAGTCTTGAACAATTGAATATTATTAATTTGAGGTAATGGTAAGTAAAATATCTGAAATTTACCTCTCTGCAACCATTTAAATGGAGCCTTTGTCAGATCTGACACTGTGTTTACCAACGCAGACTTTCTAGCATAGCTAGACTCCTCGGAGTGCTTAAGTCAGAGTGCAGCTGTAATGAAGGACCTCTTAGGAAGTTTGGAATTTCCATTTTTGTACCTGCTTCTAAGGCAGTGCTGAATTTTCGGGTAGTAACACGGAAATGCAACCAGCACTTCTCAGGATAATCCAGGTCAATTTTCAGATAGACTGTCGAATCAGATTGGGGGAAAAAATAGGTTGGTGGATAAGAGTGGAGGAGTGGTGATGCAATGGTTTAGTTACCAGACTAGTAACCCAAACTAAAAACTCAGACACAAGTTATGTAGTTATCACCACAGCATCTGTGTAATTCAAATTCAGTTAAATATCTGTTTTTCTAACTTGTACAAGTAATGTTGACCACAGAACTCCTGGATGGATATATATCATCTCATCTGGTTCACTGATGTCATTCAGGGGACCAAATCTGCTATTCTTACCCTTCTAGCCTATATGCAACTCTGGTAACAATGATTGATTGTTAAGGTCCCTGTGAAATGGCCAGACTCCCCCTTCGCTATCCCCATGTGCACCCTGTTCCACCAGCAGGACAGACCCATTAAAGAAGGTGGCACAGCAGTATGCAGGTGAGAGGGAATAGACCTGGGAATCCTCAACATTGATTGCAGTCCCCATGACACCTCATGTCATCAGGTTGTTCAGAAACCAGAATCCTTGAGTAAAGAAAATTATCGAGGTATGAAGAGCTGGAAAATAAGATCTGGTAATGGAACATGCAGAAAATCATAAAATGATGAGGCAGAGACAGCATAGTCTTAAAAGGAAAAAACGATGTTTGATAAATCTAATAGTTTTTTTTGAGTAAATAACAAGCAGGGGATATAAAGGGGAAATAGTAAATGTTGTATATGTTGATATTTAAAGTGTTTGTGATAATATACTGCATAAAATTTTGTGCATAAAATAAGGGTCATGGGGTTACGATTAAAGTTTTTCAATCTAGAAGAGGAATTAGTTAAAGGGTAGAAAGAGAGTAGGAGTAAATAAATATTTTGTAGGTTGGCATTACTGTTACTAATGGGAAGCCCCATGAACAAAAGTAGTAGGTCCAATTATTCATAATTTATTCTGATGAAATTAGAGTCTGCTGATGATGCAAAACTGGTGTAAGGAAGATGCAAAAAGTCTTTAAAGGAATGTGAACAAGTGGATAGTGAATTATATTGTGGGAAAATGTGATGTTATACACTTTGGTAGGAAGAAGAAAATGAGAAAATTTCAAACAGTGAGAAGCTAATAAATGGCTTAGAGGTTTGATAAAAGGTGAAAGATTTGGATGCATTGGAATAACTTTGTTTTTGAGGTGTGAATGATAAAGAATATCATTTGTCAAGCCTTGTAAACCTGGCAGTGGGGGAAAAAAATCATAAACGTGATTGTCTTTATGTTCCCATTTATCAATCAGATTTTTGGAGCAATAGAGGGTGAAGAGCCCATTGGGTTCCCTGTTGGAGGAGATGATAAGAATTTAAATGTAAGTATTTCTCATTCTCTCCAAAAAGATACTGCTTCAACGCTGAAGATGTATTCTGTAATGCAACAAAAAGATTAACCTAATTTGAAATCCCAATTTTATGTTTTTTACATCCTCCTGAGGAGAAAGATGGACCCTTGATTTCACATTTCATTTAGCAGGCAGCACTTTCCAATGGTTTGGTACTGTTACCCCTGATTTCTGTGCTCAAGTCCTGAAGTGGGATGTGATCCCACAATCTTGTGAATTGCAGGTTACTACTCAGCTAAGTTTGACACACATCAGTATTACTTTGCACTGACCATGGGAATCACAATGTATAGTTGCCAGAGAAAGCTGACTAAATGACCATCCCAGAAGTCTGTTCTTGTGTAATGTGTCAAGGTAAGTTACCAATGTGTATTGAAACTGGGAGGAAGTTAATACTATGACAGAGCCATCAGTCAATTTCTGCTACATCTACCTGTAACTTTGTGTTCCTTATGCAGCTGGAAACCACAGTAATGCCATACCTGAAAGTACTGTCAGAATTTCGTGAAAGTATACGGCAAATTGCCCGAGAGAAGAAAGGTAAGAAGATCACGAATTAGCCTTTATTCTTGTGTGTCTGGCTCATGCCTAACATTCTGTGATCAAAATATTTCTTTAAATTAGCCTAGATATGATCAGTAGCCTGTGTAATGAAACTGGGAGGAAGAAGCTGCAATTGTTAATTACAGCTTTGCAATGCTTAAAGTGAGAACTGATCATAACATTACAGTTTGGGCAGGACTTCCTTGACATGTCTTGTCTTATCTTTTTTAGGCCATGTAGATCAGATCATACCACAGCTTTATTTCCTATTTTGGTTCCAGTGAGCATCCCACTTAATACTTGTTGCTACTTGCAATTCACCAATTCTTTTCCATTCACTGGATACATGGCATCTCCACCACTTTGACTTTCAATAGCCTTTTATAAATCAAGGAAGATGGTGAAGAATTTATTCCATCACACTTGTCCAGGAACTCTCTCCCTGTCTCTCCCCTCCCCCTCCTGTTTTTACAGTGTGAATTTAGGCACAAGGAAGGTCAATTGTCAATTCCACAACCAAAACTATCTCACTCATTTAGTTGTAGGGAAACAACTGGTAAGGTGGACCTCCTAGCTCAGGTACTTGCCCCCACAACATTTACCTTCATTCTTAAGTATCTGACTCATTCCTGGAAGACACTTGATAAGTGATGAGCATTGTCAGTTTCAACTCCTTTCCAAGCTGATGTATTATGTACCAAGGGCTGTTTCTGCTGTTTTACCAATATTTTGTTCTATACCTTCCAGGGATATGAAGCCGATGTCAGCACAAATAGGCTGAAACTTGCAAAACTAATATAATGAAATTCGTTAAAGGAGGCTCTTGACAAACTTTGAACTCCCAACCGGTCATTATTTCTAAAGATAGTGAGATTGTGGCACACCAACAAAATAATTGTTTTAGTGGTACTGAAGTCAATAATCTGCACATCATTATTCCCAGTCTCATCAGTACTGTTTATTGCACCAAGGGATTTGTGAGGTTATTTTTGAGTCTACTCTGGTTAAGGAGAGAGAGGAAGGATTGAGAGGGAGTGTAATGAAGCAATTATCACATAATTGAAATGTTTCAGCAACCAGAAGTGTAGTGCTGTAGGGAATACAACAACTCCCAATTCCCCACAACACTGCACTTCTTGTTTTGAGTAATCTGTACCTGAATCGCCAATTCGTACTCAAAGTTGACACGTTGTTGGGTTTTGTTTTAAGTTTGAAGTATTGTAATTTTGAAGAATTGATCCAAAACATATCAATTATATAAGCTGAGAAACTTGAGTCCTCAATGGGAAATGATAGAGGGGGAATTCATTGTTCTCCTTTGAACTCTGATGTAGTTATCGATTGTATGAGAGTTTTGTCTCTTGGTGTTTAGTCATAGTTCAATTGAGCTAGAAGGATGTCAGTACTGATCCAGGTAGGAATGAGCCCAATGTGATGAACTTAGCCTTGCCACAATAACGGACAAATATGGGATGCTCGTAGATAAAGAATTTTATTGTGTAATGTAAAAAAAAGCTGTAATCTGTCTTAATTTACCTAATCTTGATGTACCTCATCCAACTGCTTCACAGCACAGAGTGCAGGTTGCCTCAATCTGCTCAATACCTCTTTTTATTTAACCTTGTATTCCTGGCACGAATATCTCTCACTTTAATAACTAACAAGAAGGCAAAGGAAGTGGTTTGGAGATGAGTACTGTCTGATTCTGACATTGTCTGAAGTGAGTGTTGACTAATTCTTTCTCTGTTACAGTCAGTGAGGTTTTGCAGCTCTGTGATGGTCTTCGAGATTATATCCTTCCAGAACTTGGAGTCCGCTTTGAGGACCATGAAGGTACGTGTGAAACTGGTCAGTCTACAAGTTGTAGAAGCAAAAAAAAACTGCAGATGGTGAAAATCTGAAATAAAAACAAAATATTGGAGATACTTACCAACCTGAAACATTAACTGTTACTCCCTCCGCTAATGCTGCTTGACTTACTGAGTATCAGCATTTTCTGTTTCATTACCAGTCATAGATTTTGGTAACTCAAGTTTGCTAAATGTTGTTAGAATGCCACACACTAACAAAACAGTTGTGTACTAACAGTATTGAATTCTTAATTACAACTTTTTTCCCCACCTGCATCACATTGAGAAGCAACTTTCTTAATGTTTTGTGTGTCTTGGATTTTTGAAATTCTACCTAGCAATGCCTGATCTCGAGGCCTTGTCTTTTATCCCCTTTTTAACCATCAGCCAGATCAAACAGTTCAAAAAAAAAGGTTCCCCCCCCTCTTCCTCCCACTTGAAAAGAACTTCATATTTTTCTTAACCATTTCATTGCACTTTCTGATTTGTTAATTGCAGTGTCCCTTGGTGCATTCTTACTTGGCAGAAGATTCCTTCAACAAAGTGCTTTAATTTTGGTGCTTTGCACTAAGTGGATGCTACTGCAACAAAATTTTCATAAAAATATCTCCTCCGGTTTTCAATCTTGAAGCTAATTGTAAATGTTGCCTTTGTGTGGATCAGTTAATTCAACAATGGCAAGAGATTAAATTTGTAACTTCAGGCTTATATTGCTACAGTGAAACTCTAGTTAGAGCTTTTGGAGTAACAATGATCGCTTTATAAAAGAAAAAAATTATTTTAGTAGTTTAAACAAATTAGGGAGCATCAGAGGCACCTCATCAAGAATATCAGGTTAACCCCCTATCTGTTAAATCAGAGCATTTGGAAGAGAAAAGAATCATCTTGAGACCTTATCCAAGTTCTAGAAAATGAACGTGTACAGTGAGTGAATTCCACTCGGGAGCTGTGACCTGCTTAATATCAGATATTATTTTTGATAATTTTATTCTTGTGTATTTTCATCATGGAAATCAAGAGTTTTAGATTGGTACAGGAGTAAGTCCTGATGAGCATTATATTCAGGTGGACAGTTGGTGTGTTTTCATTTTCCTTCATATTGATGGGAGAGTGAGGGGGTAGGGGGCATAAAAATCACCCTGAGCTTTTGCTGTTGAATATGACATCGGTTTGGAAATTGACATGTTACTGCTGTTTGTAGAAGGTAGAAATGGGATCAGATGTATTGGATGTCAATGCTCTCTTGTGTACTTCTGCCTAGTAATATCCACTAATTCAAGGTTTTTGAATACTTTCCATTCCCATGATGTTGCAACCATTTAGAAGGAGGAGGGATTAATCGCCTGCTGTGTGTCTGAATGGTTACTCTGTGTTGCTGATGGCTTGCTTTGCAATTGTAGGGCTACCCACCGTTGTGAAACTGGTGGACAGAGAAACATTACTGAGGGAGCGAGAAGAGAAGAAAAAGGTAAATTACAACACCATAGGTTGTGGATGTCTTGGAGAGAGAGAAGTATACTATGGAACAAAATGAAATGAACAAGTTGCACGATCATAGGCCAGTTTTAAGTTCTGAACAAACTGTTCCATGTGAAGTCTCCACTGTCTCTTAGGTCTGGGCTAAGGCTCTGGCAGCAAATTCAAAGTTGGAACATTCAAATTCATGTTGTTAAGTAAATCTGGAATAAAGAATTATTATCTGTTATGGTGAGCGTGAAACTAGTGATACATGTAAAAATCCATCTTCATCAATGCCTTCAGGGAAATATTGTCCTTTGCCCAATCTGACCAGTGTATGACCCTAGATACCCACCAGTCTAGTTGTGATTCTCCACCACCCTCTGAAATGGACTGACAAGCCATGTATTAGGGATGGACAATAAATGCTGACCTGGCAACATCCGGCTCCTGTGAGCAAATGTAAAAGTTAATCATTTGAATCCAAGGGAAGATTAATGCAGTTATATTTCTTGCACCTTGGCTCTTCTCCACATAATAGAGTGAAATGTGGGAAATGTGATAAGAAAGAAGCATTTCACTTAAATGGTAGGAGATTGCAGAGCTTCAAGATGGTTGTCCAAGAGTGGTATGGCAAGTAATAGGAAGGTTAACATCATTTTATTGTTTATTGCAAGGTAAATTGAATAGAAAAGTTGTGCTGCAGTTATAACAGGGCATTGTTGAGATCCCATCTGGAGGACAGGGTATACTACTGATTTCCTTATTTAACGATGGATGTTAGTACTTTGGAAGCAGTTCAGAGAATGATTACTAGATGATGTAGCTGTAATAGGCAGTTTTAAAAAGAAAGGCTGGACAAACCCAGGCTTGTACCTGCTGGAGCTTAGAGTTAGAGGTGACTTGATTGAAACATACCAGGTGTTGATGGGTTAGAAATGGAAAGGATGTTTCCTCTGGAGGGAGAATCTAGAAGTAGGGTCATTGCTTAAAAATAAGGGTTCATCCACTTAAGATACAAACGAGGTAATTTTGTTTTCTCTGAGGTTTGGGGATCAGTGGAAGCAGAGTCTTTGAATATTTTTAAGGCAGAGTTAAACACTTTTTAATAAGGCAATGAAAGATTAATGGGGGGCGGTGTGGAAATGTGGAGGTGAGGTTACATTTATATCACCCGTGATCTCATTGAATGGCAGACCAGCCTCAAGTGGCCTACTCCTGCCAATTGGTTGTATGATACCCAAATCTGTGAGAATAGATCTCTCATTAATAAACTGCACAATAGAATATATTACTGATATTGAATAGACATACATAGAAAGTGGTTGTCTCCTAGAGAGAATTAGATGGAAAATATGTCACGAAAGGTTGATGTAATCCAGTGAGATACCAGTCTGAGAAACACTGGTTTTATTACCTTTTTAATAAAAAGTACCGAGTCAAAACTTTAAATTTAGTTTGGAAAAGAACCACTCACACCAGCACCGTGGTCAGTTGTGCTGAGCTGAACACTTTGTGCCTGGCCCCTCAACATTATGCCAACCATGGCTGGTGTTTCTAACACAATTCCATCTATTTAACTGGGGTTGGCACATTGTGTTAACACTCCCTCATCAACACCTGTTATTGAAATGTTAAGTGCAGGGATGAGATTTTTTTTAACTTTGATTAATGTTTTGATGGATATGTGTTTTGAAATTGTATTTTATGAGTCTAATTTTTTCAATTTACATCACTTTCAACCATTCTTAACTGTCTCTCATAGCGCAATGGTCCACAGCAGCAATATATTAAACTCCATTGGATTGAAAGGGCTGCAATAGTCTTGTACAGCTGCAGCAATTATGTGGAGTGTGAACGCAAGATGTGGCCAAGTTAAAGGCAGTCAGCCCATTGTGTTTATCACAAATTGTATCCTTTAACTCTGCTGTTTCCTCAACAGATTGAAGAAGCGAAAAGCAGGAAGAAGGAAGAGGTAGCCCAGAAGAAAAGAGAACTAGAGGTGAGAATTTACCAGGGTAACCATACCAATATACCCAGTTGGCTTCGCGTATCTTATCTGTTGTGACGGAAATAACGGGAGTTAAAAAGAAGCAAGAAGTAAATAGCAACAACCTACCTACTTTATCTCAGTACACGTATGTTTGTATCTCCTTTTTATATCTAACCATAACTATGCAGTGAACATCAGTAAACAGACATTTACATTAAAATAGAACTGAGTGTTGGGTTCTCAGTAAGCAGCTGGGCCAGTGATTTCCCAGAGTTTGATTTTCTTGTAGAGTCATAGGATCATACAGCATGGAAACGGGCTTCTCAGCCCACCAGGTCTGCGCCAAATATTCCCGCTAATCCTGTACAAATCCCTTTTTTTTGAAATTCTTCCCACATTCTCAAGCATCCCCCTCCAGATTTTCCCACTCACCTGCATACCAGAGGCAATCTATGATTGCCAGTCAGTTGACTGATCCTCAACTCTTTGTGGGAGCCAAATGGAGAAAACACACATGGGCACGGAGAATATGCAAATTCCACACAGACACGACCAGAAGTCAAAATTAAACACGGATTGTTGTAAGGCAAGAGCTCAACCGCTGTAGTGAATTAGTTCATCTTAACCGCAATAAATTACAATTTCACCACTGCGAACATCAAGGCTGGGCATCGAATATTGAACAGAGGAGCAGCACATTCCAATTCAGCAATCCTCCTCAAAGACAAATGTATATGTGTGATGTTGGGTGTCAAACAGAGTGGGATTTTCAGATACTTACACAATTGCGGTTAACATTACATTATCAAACATGGAACTGAACTCCTATTAAGCTCTGATTTCAGCAACAGTTTTATCATTCAGATTGCATCTGCAGTGTCACTGACCTCCTTCCCTAAAACATTGCAGATGATTTTTTTTCAATTCAAGCCTTTGGAGTCCAGAGCAGCATGAGCTGTTTGGGGATTTAGCAATGCCCATTCAAAGGTGACTTGTGCTTGATTGGGTGAAGGCTGTGGTTTGAATCATTTAGAATTCCATTCCTTGGAATATCAATGAATGGATCATATTTCTTTCTTAATCCTTTGACCTTAAGAGTCACTCCAAGTGTCAATTGATGATGGTTGCTTGACTGAGAACGATGCTATTCATGTTTTTCCAAGTGCTGGTTTATCATTATAAAATATGGAGGGTAAATTGGAATTTGTAAGTACATAAATGTTGTATATAAGAGTTTATAGTTATTTAGTAAACTAAAACTGTCCTGTCCATCTCTTCTGTTAACCAAATATGGTATACCTAAGATGTAAAAAGGTGATAATAGTGGATCCATAAATATATTTAGATCCATGTATACCTAATATCTACAAAGCCTTATTTATTGCACTGTTTGACACATGTTTATGTCAAAATTCCAGTTATCTGTTCCTTTTGTGTCTTTATTAATGGAATCTTTCTCTACAAAATATCATCGTGATAACACTCATCATTAGCACTGGTGTTTCATTACATACGACTCCTCAGCAGAGAAGCTACATTACTCCAAATAAATCTACAGCTTCATTTAGATTTTACTATTTATAAACAATATAAAATCAAATTGATATCAAATATGAAATGACATTAAAATGGAGAGTGCTCTGGCACAGTTGTTCTCTATAATTGTCTCATCTGGAAAATGCATCAGGTTTTTAATTCACTTAATTGTTGGCTTGTGCTGTGGCAAAACAGATTAAAACTAACAAAAGATACACTTAAGACAGTCAGAAAACTTGACAATGCAGATTAAAATGTGGAGGTTGAGCTAAACACCCTGGATCAATTAAAAATTAATTAAGAATTGTGATGTGTTGGGCCAAATACGCTTTTCTGAATGTATGAGTAAAGTTAAGTCAAATGGATTTCTTAATTAATTAGTGTTACTTTAAATATTTTTATACTTCAATGGTTACAGAGAATACCTGAAATTAAAACCATGTGTTTTGATACAAAATTAACTCTTTTGATCAAGCATTGGCGATTTTCCACCCTCTTTCCCTCCAGAGAAAATCAAGTAATTTGAGGATATGCCTCGAGTTGCCCCTACAAGATAAGGAATTGACTTGTTCAGGCCTGCACCAGAACACTTTTATTAAGATGGCAGAAAGCCTTTGGTTTCAACAATTCAGGATTGCAACCTAAAGCTTTCAACTGCTAAATGCTGGTGAAACAAAAATGTAGGGCGTAGAGGTTGGAATGACAGTAATTTGGGACCTTTCCTCTGCAACCTGGAAGGTGCCTTTTATATTACAACAGTATTTGCATGTGGTAAGTGGGGAAAGCCTACTAGTTGCCAGTTCTAGGAGAGGGGGCAAATTTTGGTCAGCTAAACAGCATTACGCCTTGTCCACCCTTCATCAGGAAAGAATGAAAATAATACTGTAAGCACTAACTATCTGTGAAGGTCCAGCATCTTCTGAGCGAACTCAGGATCAAGGGTGGAAGTGGGTGTTATGGTGGTTCTGGAGTGATGCAGCTGTACAAAGCAACAAAACACTTAAATCTGACTCTGCCAAAGCCAACGATTGGATCTGCTTGAATGTGAAGGGATCTGTGACTAACATACTATTTATTTCCTTAAAGGCAGTGAAACTAGCAAAGATGAAAATCCCTCCCAATGAGATGTTTCGATTAGAAAAAGACAAGTATTCCAAGTTTGATGAAAATGTAAGTATTAAACGAATGAGCTTAGCTTACCTATTTCTTGGTTAGAGATAGCTTCTTAAAGAGACATATAGACCATAAAGACCAAATTCAGTCTCTGCTGATCTCAATCATGAGTGATTAGAAATGCTATCTTTTTAATATCAATGAGGATATATGGGAAAGTCCTCATCTTCCCTCAGAAGCTCTTGATGGAAAATGAATTTATAGAAGTTAGCTGAGAACATTATTGGAAACAGCTGTAATGCCTTCCATAATTAAATGTTTTTAACAACAGGGCTTACTAATATGCAATGCCAATTTAAGCAGGGAACTGAATTCCAATATGGTTGGAAAAAAAAGTGGAGAGATTTATTGAGAGACCATTATTTACTTTGGTGCTGTTCCTCTGAAGGCATCAATTCTAATAGTTCTGTTAATGCCGTTTGTCTCCTGTACTCATTCTGGTGGCTATTATTATAGTTATACAGCTATGTACCAATTAACTAATCTTTGTAACTATCAGCCCATACAGCAACAGGAAAAAGACAAGATGCATAATGGACATACAAGTGGCAAGTAAAATTTAATACAGAAGTGTGAGGGATGGAGAGAGGCAATATCACATAATACCACAGTTTGAAAGAGTAGTAACGGTATGTAGAGGGTTCATGTGCATAAATCTTCAAAGCTGACAAGATCGAACTTGGCAAAGCATCTTGAGCTTCATAAGGAGAGGTGCAGAGTACAAAAGCAGGGAAGTTGTGCTGAATCTTTATAAAGTTCTGGTTAGCTCACAGCTGGAGAATTGTGGCCTAATATAGTCAACACTTTACAAAGGATAGGAAGATCCTTGAGAGGCTGAAGAGGCTATTTACTGGAACGGTTCCCAGGATGAAGGATTTGGATACAAGTTTAGGTTTGAAAAGCTGGGGGTTGTTCGTTTTGGAGCAAAGGGAAGTCGAAGGGATATGTAATCAAGTATACAAGATTATGATAGGTGGATAAAGAAAGCTGTTCCCATTAAGTGACAGTATAAGGACTAGGGGACATAGATTTGGAATTAGAATTGCTTTATTATTGTCACATGTACCAAGGTACATTGAAAAACTTGTCTTGCACACTGTTCATACAGATCAATTCATTCCACAGTGCATCAAGATAGTACAAGGTAAAACAATAAGAGAATGCAGAATAAAGTGTAACAACTACAGAGAAAGTACAGTACAGGTAGACAATAAGGTGCAAGGTCATAACGAAGGTAGATTTTGAGGTCAACATCTTATTAAACTAGGGAACTGATCATTAGTCTTATAACAGCGGGATAGAAGCTGTCCTTGAGCCTAGTGGTACGTGCTTTCAGGCTTTGGTATCTTCTACCTGATGGGAGAGGGGAGAAGAGAGAACATCTGGGTAGATGGGGGTCTTTGATCATGCTGGCTACTTTTATCAAGGCAGTGAGAGGTATAGACTAAATCCATGGAGGGGAAGCTGGATTCTGTGATGTGTTGAGCTGCGTCCACAACTCTCTGCAGTTTCTTGCGGTCCTGGGCAGAGCAGTTGCCATACCAAGCTTGATGCATCCAGACAGGATGCTTTCTATGGTGAATCGATTTAA
>JARFYF010000022.1:37515878-37534912 GCA_030265395.1 Rhina ancylostomus | reverse complement strand
AACAGGCTTAGTCGACCCAGTGACTCCTCATGTGATAGTGCCCCTGATCCACGAACCAGTCTGATGAAATGAAAGCAGAAATGCTGGAAGAACTCAGGTAGTCGAGCAGCATTTTTGGAAAGAGAAACCAGTTAACGTTTCAAGTCAAGGACCCTACATCAGAACAAAGGCATTTCTGCTTTTATTTCAGATTTCAGCATCTGAAGTTTTATTTGTCTTCCATAAGTCTAGTGAACCTTTGCTGTACTACTTATGGCAGGTGTATTCTTGCTTTAGTAGAGATCAAAGCTGAACATAAAACCCGACGTGTGATCTCACCAAGGGCCTGCAAGATATTCTTGCTCCTACACTGAGAACCTGCAGTGAAGACCAACACGCCACTTGCCTTCTTAACTGCTTGCTGCATCTGTTGTAGGTGGACAGCTACATCCCTTTTTACATCAACATTTCCCAAGCTATCGTAACTTAAACAACACCCTGCCTTTGTTTTTTCTAAAGTGGATAACTTAACATTTATTCAAAGTATACAGCATCTTCCATGTATTTGTCCAGTTACTCAACTTGCGTACAAGGGTAGCACAGAGTCAAAACTCCAGCAACCTGGATTTGATATTTGTTGCTGTTTCTGTGGAATTATCATGTTCTCCCTTTAATTGCATAGGTTTCCCCCAAGTGTTCTGGTTTCCTCCCACACCCAAAAGTTATACGGGTTGTGAGGTTAATTGACCACAATAAATAATCCCAATAGTTAGTGGGTGGTGGGGAGAATCGGGGTGGTGTTAATGGGCATGTGTGAGAAAATCGGGAAACAAGTGGGGGCATAGGGTTTATAGGACTGCCCTGAGATGCAGTGCAAACTTGATAGGTTAAATATCTTCCTATTGTTATAAAGAAATCACCTTGATGTCTCTATTCTCCTCACAACCCCACCCAATTTCACTGTTGTCACCAAACTCAGAAGTATCGCATTTGATTCCCTCATCCAAATTATTGAGGTATATCATCAATAACTGGAGCTCAAGCAATGCTCCCTGCACTACCCTATTTGTCACTGCTGGCCCCTCTTAAAAAGTGCCCTTTTATTCCTCTTCTGATTTCTGTATGTCATCTGATTTTTAATCCATGCTCCCAATCCTTTGTATTTTTCTTTTGCTTACTGACACTTCTGAAAATCCAGATTCACCAGAACTACTGTTCTCCCTTATTTATTCTGCCAGTTAAATCCATAAAAATCACCAGTAGCTTTGTCAAACATATTTCCTTTTCAGAAATTCACATTGACTAATTCTGTTGATATTTTCCAAGTGTCCTGTTACCGCATTCATTATAATAGATTCTAGCATTTTCTGTATGACTGATGTTTGCGTAGCAGTTTGAAAGTTCTCAATTTTCTTTCTTTTAAACAGTGAGATTACATTTGCCACCCTCCAATCTGCAGGAAAGGTTCTGTAATTTATAGAATTTTAGAATGCATCCTGTATTTCATGACCTCCTCTTTTGGTATTTTGGGATGCAGATTATCAGGTCCTCAGGATTAATCAGGTTTCAGATCCATTAACAACTTCTCCACTTTTCTTAAACATACTTGTGAAGGCTTTTGTAGTTTTTCTGTTTCCACATGTTGACTCTTATACTATCTTTGCTTTCTTAAACAATTTCTTGGTCCATTTTTCCTGAATTCTCAAATGCTCCCAATCCTCATGTTTGCTGCTTTTTCTGGCAGCTTCTGACAGCTCCCCTTTAGATCTAATGCTCTTCTCAATTTTTGTTAGCCACAGTCGAATCACCTTTCTTTTTGCATTTTTGTCCCTGAACGGAATGTCTAACTATTGCAGTTCCTGCATTTGTTCCTTAAATGTTAGCCATTGTCTGCCCACCTTCATATCTTTAAATGAAGCTTCCTAAACTATCATAACAATTCCTCACTCCTTTATACCAGCATAGTTTATACCTACGTCTGTTTAGATTTAGGACATTAGTTTCAGATCAAGGAAGTTCACTTCCCATCTTAATGAGGGGTTTTATCTTATTATGATCACTCTTCCCTAATAGACCACACAAGGTTATCAACTAACCCGTACTCACAGTGCCTAAATCCCGGGGTAGTTGCAGAGAGATGCAAGAGAAAAGGATGAAGTCAAAGGCCAATTGGAAAGACTCATATTTTGTACAGCATCGTTGAAAGCCTCAGGAGACCCATTGCGCATAGCAATTCCCATGGACAGAAGTGTAATGGCCAGATGATCTGATTTTAGGAAAGTTGAACGGATGATAAATATTATTTCGCGCCTTTCACACCACTGGGAGGACTCACTCTTTCCGACAATTTTCTGAAGCTGAATTGTTGCTCAGTGTGGAGCTTGTGGGCGCTTCTCTCAGCCGCCCGCCCCTTTAAGAGTTGTACTTTCGGTCGGTATTTTAAAAATACGTCCCTTTAAGATCCCAACCCCCCCCCCCGCCCCCCCAACAACACCGAAGCGAATCGCCGTTTCTAATTGGCCGCAGTTACGTGTTCTGATGTCAGCGCGCGGGCCGGACTGGGCGGTGGCCAATGGGATGCGGTCTCTTTGGTGTCCGCCATTAACGCGCGGAGGTGACTGAGAGGCGGCAGGCGGGGAGCGGTTGGAGTGGTGAGTGGCCAGTGGCGGTGGGGTGGCGAGCACCGATGGTGGGTGGAGGGGGGGAGTGTGCGCTGCGCGGGTCGGCACTGACTGGAGACGGGCAGGTCGAGCTGGTGTACTGGGGCCTGGGCTTCCTCCGCAGCTCCTGTCTCGCACGCTGCGGGCCGCGCCGCTGGTTTCAGGCAGCAAAGTGGGGGAACCTGCCCACGGCGTTCAGCCCAGGAGTTCGGGCACCGACGGCGTTACAGCCGCAGCACAGTTCTACTTCACGCTTGTCTGCAGTTTCTCGCTCTGTAATTTGAACTTTTAAAGATCATGTCAGATAAGTTCTCGGACTGTCTAGTGATTTTGGAAAAACGAACGATTTTGCTTAAACTTATCAAATGTAAATTTTGTTAACTTGCACGAAGGATTGTTAATCAATGAAAATTAATATTCAACACATACAAAGCGTACAAGGAACTCGGCAGGTCAGGCAACAACTATGGAGGGAAATAAAACAGTTGACGTTTCGGGTCGAGATGCTGCCTGGCCTGCTGAGTTCCTTTAGCACTGTGTGTGTGTGTGTGTGTGTGTGTGTTGCTCCGGATTCCAGAATCCCTTGTGTCACAAAGTAATGTTGAATTCTGTATTGCAGTCCTTTTTGATTTGAGTTTCTTTAGCCAGTTTTGAAATGTAGTTATCCATCGTTATAAATGATCCTCAAATGATACAGCAATAGAAGTGGCCCTTGTCCTTTCTAAGTAGAAACGTGGGTAAAATTTGAGGTTGGGTGTTATCTAAGATTGCTCCATGTGGTAGAAAAGATTAAAAGCATTCTAATGTTAGTAAATAATCAAGAGTCTATAGAGCGGGAGTAATTTAGTAACCTCTATCACCAGAAAGTTACAAGCTAACTACTGCGATTTAAGGCTGACATGTCTCCTGGAACCTGATGCTCAGGAAAGGAAAAGACTGCAGAGATAGTGGATAAGTTGATTCTAATCTGCCAGAATTCTCTGGGTTGTGGAGGGTTCCCAGTGGATTGCAAAACTGTTAATATTATATCACTTGGGAAAGGAGGGAGACATAAAGCAAGAAACAATGGCAGTTAGCCTTTCATGTGGAAAATGGTGAAATCATTATTAGGGAAGTAATAGCGGGACTTTTTTTTAAAAAAGATCATTTGAATCTTCTCGATTGTAGTTTTCTGAACTAAAAAAATCTAATTTTCTACCACTAAAGGACTACTTTTTGATTGAATTATAAACAACTCTTATTCTTAAAAATCCATTCTAATATTTACTTTGACTCCTTTGTTTGGCTACTTTGCCTGGCTACTTTGCCTGAGTTTTTTGTAGATGTAACAAATGAGATCCAGTAAATATGTATTTCAATTTGCAGAATGCATTCAATTAGGTGCCACATTGAAGGTAACTGTATAAAAGGGATTGGGGGCAATATATTGGATAGGAGAGTGACTAAGTAATCAAAGATTTGGGATAAATGGGGATAAATTTTCAATTAGCAATAACTAGTGGGTGCCACAAATTATTGTTCTGTCCTCAGCCATAATCTAAACTGATGACTTGGGCCAGGGGAGTAGACATATTTGCTGATGATCCAAAAATAGGTGGATTAATAAATTGTGAGGAGCTTGCAAAGGGATACAGATGGGTTAAGTGGGTGAGCAAGAAGTTGTCAGATGGAGTATAATGTGGGGAGTTGTGGGATTATCCAGGAGACATCAGACTGTAAATGCTGGGATTTGGAGCTAAAAAATGACCTGCTGGAAGAATTTAGTGGGTGAAATAGTATCCACGGAGGCCGAAGGATGGTTGACATTTTGGGTCACGACCCTGCATTAGGACTGGATGACTGGGGTCTTGATGCAGGGCCTCTATATGAAAGGTTGACCATCCCCTTTCCTCCACAGATGCAGTTTTACGTGCTGAGTTCTTCCAGCAGTTTTGTTTTTTGCTTGAGGTTATCCACTCAGAAAGGAAGAAAGAAAATGCAAATTATCTAAATGGAGTGAATCAACAAAATGTTGCAGTACAAAGAAACCTGAGGGTCCTAGTGTATGAAATACAAAGGAAAAAATGTGCAGGTATGTCACCCAAATAGGCACAGTAATGAAAGATTACTCTTTATAGCAAACAGTAAAGAGTATGGAAGTAAGGAAGCTCTGTAATTTTATAGGTGTGACAATTTGCATGGAGTTTTGCATCTGGTTTGGTCTGCATCTTTAAGGAAAGGGTGCACGCATTGGAGGCCACACTGAGAAGGTTCATGAGGTTGATTTATGGGATGGAGTTGACAAGAGTAAAAATTAAGCAGATTGGGCCCTATACTCAAGAGTACAGAAGATGGAGATAATCTTAGTGAAACAAAATGCTGAGAGGTTTTGACTGGGTGAATGCTGAAAGGACGTTTCCCCTGGTGGGGGTATCTTGAAATTAGGAGAATGGCTAAAGAATAAGGGGTTGCTCAATATCGATGGAGATGAGGTGAAATTTCTTAAGGATCGTGAATCTTTGGAATTCTCTACCAAAGAAAGCTTTGGAGGTGGAGTCTTTGGATAAATTCAGGGTGAGAATGAAAGATGCTTAAACTACAATGGTAATGGGGAGAGAATGGGAAAGTGGCGTTTTGGCCAAAATTGTATCAACTGTGATGTTATTGAATGGTTGTGCAGTCTCTGAGCTGACTGGCTTATTCTTGTGTTTTTTACAATCTGATGTTCATTACAGTTAAGAAATAATTAGGTCTTTACTTGTAGCTGTCAGCTTGTTTTCAAGTCCCAGGTTTAAGTGGATGCTGGTTAAATGTATAGTTGCACTTTGAATAAAGGAATGTTATAGGTTGGAAATAACAATGTACATTTTATACAGCGCAAACAAAATTGTAAACGCTGAAAAACTGAAATAAAATAGAAAATGTTGACACTACTGGAAACATCTGAAGAGAAATGGTTAATAGCTAATATTTCATCAAAAACTAACAAAAGTTAGAGATAAACAAGTTTAAGTTATCAGGAAGGTTATGAGAAAATGAGAGATGGTGTGTCATAACATGATGGAGAGAAGAGATTTGGGAATGATGGTGCAAGGCAAAAAAGGTAATGGAACAAGATTGGCCTGGAGAAGGTACTAGTGGGAGAAACAGTACTGTTTGTAAAATTCTGAAGTAATAGATGACTAGTCAGAAGCTAGGGTGCTGTACTTCATTTTGTTGTGTGAATAATGTGGGAATTGGACTTTGGAGTGGAATGGAGTATTAAAGTGACTGTTGACCATAAACTTGGGTCACGTTTCTGGACTGAGCAGAGGAGCCCACATCCTGAGCAGTGATTATGAAGCAATAAACGGACACTCGTATGTAGATTGTTGCTGTATCTGGAAAGAATGTTTGCAGCCCTGATTGATGGAAAGGAAATAAAAATTAAATATCCTGTGGTTGCATTGAATGATCTTGTGGGAAGAGAGTGAGTATTGGTGGAGATGGAGGAGTGAGCAGGGGAAGGGGGTTGTCTGGGTCGAGGATGGGATAAGGTGGGTTTGGACATGTTGCATTGGAAGCAGTAAAATCAGGGTAGATGATCAGTTGAATGTGAATACTATTCTCGGATATCTTAGCTCTTTGAAGATGTTGTTGGCCCAACATCTCCTTTTGCAGTTGGACTTGGTTAATATCCATCGTGCCCTGAGACATTTTGCTTTGAAAAAGGAGCTGTAGAATTTCTCAGTCATAACTTTTCCCAGTCCCTATGAAAGGTCATCAACTTGAAACTTAAATATCACTTTTAAGAACTCCATTATGTTTTCCCAAGTTCTTGTCTTGGAATCTATTCTGTTGTTGCCACTCCTTAGTGCATACAGAGTATTTTGCATTATAGTTCTATTGCATATTTTTATTATTATTTCTTCCCTTCTAGAACCAGAATAGGGTCCCTTTGTTTTTGCCTTCAGATTTTATTGCACCATTTAAGCCAAACTGGAATTTAGGTGTATATTTTTCCTCAGTTATCAAAATTAACTTCACTTTTAAAATTTCATATGTTGACCTTGAGGGGGCCTTGCTGTGCACAGATTGGCAGATGAATTTGCACACAATGGAGATTGCACTTCCTTCATAGACAAAGGCACACTTTGTACAGCACCGGCCACGATTCGAGAACATGTTATTTTATCTATTGACTCTTCTAATTTGTCAAACTTCATTAAACCAATAAATTATATTTGGGTGCAATACTGTAGGCCTATGCTGCAGCCAAACTACTTGCTGTAAGGGCTCAAAGCAAATGGCCAGATGTTTGGTTTCTTTTGGTGACTGAAGGAAGAAGTGCCACCTTTTATGGGAAGCACCTTAGTCCCATGGAATTTTGCATCTACAGGCAGACACATCTTTGTTTAATGTATCATGGAAAAGGAGCCACGGCAACAAATTGCTCTTCCCTGCCCTAGGTACAAAACAGAAAATGTTAGATCGTTATTTAATGTTAAATTTTAGAGTGGGCCTGCAACTTTATGCTCTTAGGTGCTGCCATTGATTTCTATTAGTTTAATCATTGCTGGAAGTGTCTATTAATGTAAATTCCTTTGCCCAGTTTTGGTACAGTTTGGACTTCAATCCTGTTTTATGAAAGAACATGGTGAAGTACAGTAGTGGCCTACTTAAATCCAATATTCACTGTTCCAGTTTTTCCCTTTCCAAAATGTTAATTCCCTTCTGTCCTATGATTTTTGTGGGTAGTGATCGCTGGCATCATTTTGGCAGATTTTTTTGAAAGGGGAGTGGGTGGAGGTTATATCTGTTATCCTTTTCTGATGTGTGCAGTTTCAACTGCGGTAGTTAGAATGGTCAGTCAACTCTGGGGATACTTAAACTAGAAATATTGATTTTTGGCTACTGTGCTGCATTTCCAACATTTGACATAAAATGTTTTGGGCCATCATTTTGGAGAGCACAACTTTTTCTTGCACCTGAGTCCTTCTGCCTTCTCTGCCCTCTTTATCATCTGCAGGAAGTGTCCAATTTGATCACTGGAAATTGAGGGACTTCTATTTAGCTGCCTCTCTGCTTTCCCCTCAGCATTAAACCACCCTGCACTGAGGTGCTCCCTGGCTGATCACTGAACATTTGTTTGTACTTCATGTCTCCTGTTATTTTTCACTTGATCTAATCACTTGTCCCTTTCCAATTAACTGTCCTACCCTTTGATGCTCCCATTTCAAGATTGTTGTCCCCATCTCTGGCTTTCTCTGAAATTTTTTTCACAATATTACTCTTACTGCTTATTCAAACTCATCTTGATACTGTGCTGAGTAGAGCTTTCATCATGCATACACGGTCAGAATTCTGTAAAGAACTGTTTGTGTTTTTTATTTAAAATTGCTTTTAAAGTTTGATTTGTGAATGGTTTTAATTTGGGTTTCATTTGGAGAGGAAAAAGTAGACATATTGTATGGCACTTTCACATTCCTTTTTGGGATAAAGCAGGGAGTTTTACATCCAATAATATCTTCCTTGAACATCATCACTGTTGGAATGTTGGAAATGCAGCAGACAATTTTCTGTTCGGCAAACTCCCACGAACAGTTATTTGATAATGACCAAAACTACTTTAAGATACCAAGGATAAGTTTACCTACATCCGTGGGAACTGTATGTCTACATGAGAGAGTAGATGGAATGTTGGGTTAGTCTCATCTGGAAGTTGGCACCTGTAGCAGCAGTTTCACATCATTCAGTGGTTTGCTGTAGTATCAAGCTGGATTTGTGTTTTCAAATCTTCTGGAGTGGAAATTGAACCAGGAATTTTCTGAAGTGAAAATGTCAATTGATGGCTAGAATTGTGGGTTTGAAAGCATAGTTATTAGAATAGAGAACAGTACGGCACAGGAATAGGTCCTTTGGCCCACAGTGTGCCAAACTAATTAAACTATTAATGAAATGCATGACTAAACTGATACCCTTCTGCCTACTTAATGTCCATATCCCTCCATTCTCTGCACATTCATGTGCTCTATGATTCTATAATGACCCATTTTAGCACTGGGAATGCATCCTCCTTGCTAAGTGAATAAATAGCGCAATTATGTTATTGAATTGAATAAATGTTGAAGTAAATAAGGAAGGTTAAACTTCAACACGTCTGACTTTTCTCAGTTGTCACTGGATAGTTTTCACAGACCTGGATAATTGGTTCAGAGACACGAGTTTGCATCTCAACAATGCAGCAAGGGAATTTAAACAAGTAATTAAATCTAGGATAAAGAGCCTCTGTAATGGTACAATGAAAGTGCTGCATTGTTATAAAATCCTGTCAGATTCATCAATGTTCTACCATTTACCTGGTCTGTCATGTGATCTCTGATGCAGCAAAATGGTTAATCTCTTAAATGGCCTATCAAGCCATTCAGTTTAGAAGACAACTGAAATGGGTAGTAAGTGTTAACCTTTCTTGTATCTACATTCTATGCTTGTTCAAAAAAGGAATACACAATATTGAACAGTCATGCATGCCTTTAGTGATTTTTAAGAAGGTAAAAACACATACCTCAGTACTACCCCCCAATCCTGAGCAATAAATGCAAAAACTAGTTTTCATTGTTAGTATGTGCTGCTATGAACTGACCATATATATCCAGGGTTAGCAGACCTTCTCAAGAACAATTGTGTTTGGGGAAGGTTTCCTAATAGTAGACAGGATGTTATAGAGGCTGAACTTTTTAAGCACGGACCACGAAGAGGAGCCAAAGCAGGAAGAAATTGTAAAGCCAGGATGGGGACAAGCTGCAGAGAATTTAAAGATAAATTTTAAATTAAATGCAATGAAGAACAGAGGGTTAATATATGTAAGTGAATAAGAGTCTTTGGAAAGTGGCACTTCATGCAGGACAAAATATAGGCAATAGAACTTGGGAGTTTTGGGTGGTGAGCCACAAGAAAGATATTGGAGAGCTGTAATACCAGAGATAAATAGTCAGCAGTATGGGTGGGCAAAACACAGTTGCAAAGATGGAAATATCTTGAAGATGACAGCAAATGAAATTTGAAATTCAGCAATGAATTGTGGGGGATGCCAAGGTTTTGGTGGTGATGCTTGGGTCAAGGGAAACCATCAGATGTGTTGCTGAAAGTAAATTATGGTCTAAAGGGTTTTGTTTCCCTAAATGATCAGTTGAAAAAGATGAACAGCTTTGCTTGTGAAGGAAGTCTTGGATGGTGAAGGATTAATCTATAGTAGATTGCAGAGGATTTGGGGTCAGAAGCTATTTTAATGGAAATGCGTTTACTATATTCTGATGGCTAGCACTGGAATAGTTTAAGGATAGTATCATGATGGAGCAAAGAAGAAAAAAGTGCATCAAATTTTACTTGGAAGTTGTAAAATTCAAAAGATTGTAAAAATATTTCAGTCTCAGAACTTTTCTCTAGCTATTGTTGTGAACAGTTTTGAAGTTGTTTGGATATTTAGTGCATTGGGATGAATGGGCATCCATGTGAGTGGCAACAATAACATAAATTGAATTTAGGAGGTTGAATTTAATGAGAAAAATGGGATACTTCTAACCAGAATCATTGGTTACAGCATGGAAGGGGGCCATTTGGCCCTTCAATTCATACTGACTTTATATAAGAACAATCCTGCTAATCTCACTTCCCATAGCTTTACAAATACTTTCCTTTCAGATACTTATTGGTGCCCATTTTGAAACCTACAGCTGAAGCAGCTTCTACTGCTATTCTTGGCGGTGCAAACCAGACTCTTGGATTGCTGTGTGAGGGGAGAAAAGGAACTTTTTTTAGTTTTTATTCTTTTGCCACTTGTTTTCATTCTATGCATCCTGGTTCTTGACCCTGTGCCATAAATTGTCATGTATCACAACTGCTTGCTAACATGGTGCATTATCCTTGCCAACCTTTCTGCGGTTTAATTTGATCAATAATATGGCCCTTTTTTGTCCATTTTTAATAGACTACATTTGTTTGAGTTTGCTATTACCTTTCCCAAAGCAACTCTTGTTCAGTGCAACTTCATTTGATTTTGCAGATCTCCAGGCACTAGTAGGAAGCTAGGCTTCCTGCTGCCTTTGGTGACATTATCTGTAAATATCGGTTAAGGTTGTATTTATATTCTGATGATAATCCTCTGGGTAACCCGCCACTGGTCCTTTGTTATTATGTGTCATTTCCTCCACTTTAAACTTTGGAAAGAAAAAAAATACATTACTTTGGATTATGTAGTCGGCTGCACATCAATGGTGCTCAAAGAAATCTGTGAGTTGGACTTTCCACTTTTCTGTCCGATTGCAGTCACTGATCGGCTCAAGGGGATCCTTGTATCCAGCAACAGTGAAATGGTTAAGGGGACCAAGCAGAGAATTGTGCTGAGGAATTTGGACAACAAATCAAAATGCAAGATGTGCAATATTTGAAGAGCACTTGAATCATTGTAAAGAATAAAATCAAGATTAGGGCTAACATGTGAGATGAGGGTAGAGGCTGAAATACCAAAAACTTTAAACATTTATTTAGTTTCATTGTATTTCAAAATTTGAGTGTTACAATCTATACATGTAGTGTTTTTAAGACAGAGATTGCAAAGGAATTATTATGACTTATTATGCTATTTAAAGCCTGCTCTCTTATGCAATTAAATAAATACTTTTGGGGGCATTTTACAGCAAGAATGGTTCAAAAATCCTTGTTTTTCTTGGGTATGATTTTCTGATTGGACTGGGGAAAGTTGCAAAGAATTGCATCCTTTGGAGGATCAAGGTATCACAAAAAAGACTGTTTTTCTGTATTTAACTGAGCATGTGCACATTTGGAAGTCGACAGCTGAATATTGTGAAGCAAACAGTGCTGACAGTTTTGCCTTCATTGTGACTGCAAGGTCAGTGCCACCATCACTGGGCTGCTGCAACAAGCTCTACCCTTAACTTTTAATATTGTCCCCCTCTCCAACCATCCAATGCTGAGGAAGGCTGTTCCCAATGCTTCATGTCCTACTTCATCTAAAGGTGCATTTTAAACCTCATTACCCAACTTTCTGGTAGATTTGTATATATTCCTGGTTTTATCAATTCAGAATATGAAATGGGTGAAGGCCAACTTAGTCTTCTCAGAATAGCTCCTGCTGCAGCATTTGAACCAAACTGCTTTATATAATGTAGAAGATGCTGATTGAAGGTGACTGAGGAAACTTTGAAGCATCACCATAAGCCAGCAGGTTTTCACAGAAAGTGTAAGGATTGCATGCTCTTTCAAGAGGGGATGGATAGTTCATAACTCGTCTTGTTTTTATTGTTCTGTTAATGAAAAATGGCTCCTGTGCACATGTGACATTAATATAACTTTCTGGTAAAGGGCCTTGGGAGCTTTTCATGCTAGTTTTCTTTCTGAGACATTGTTAACAGTTGCAAAGCAGTGTTTGTTGCTTTTCCAAAATTGTCCTAGCATGTCATGTTGAACTGAAGTTGCATGCAAGTTGAATTTGTTAGGGGTTGCAGATTCCCTTCCCTCGGGCATTTGTGAAGCAGTGTTTTTATAACGAGCAGTAGCTTTTGTGTTCTGATAGTAGCTGCAGTTACCAAACCAGATATTTTTCTTTGTTTTTTGTAACCTTCTGTGGTTTGAACTCAAACCAAGGGGTTGTCAAGGCTTACAATAATCACTGGGTCATTGTACACACTATTTGTTGCAAGATGGCTAATATCCCAGAAATGCATTTGTTTTTTTAATACGTGACCCACCTGCAGTTAACTTGCCTAACATCTGCAGGTGGATGTTGCTCAACTTTGTCAATAATATCTACTTCCCATCTTTTTTTGTCAGAAGCAGATGTATTTCCCACTGGTTACAATAAAATGTTGGTATGGTCTGATCAAAAATTAACAAAACAGGGATTAAGACTGAGTGGAACTCATGCAGCAGGCCATGTGTTTTTTACCTCACTTTCAGAAGTTTCTTCTGATTGTACTATTCAGTTGAAAACTCATCTAGTGGATAAGCATAAAAATGTTAACCTAAAGAGCATTAGATCTTGCAAGTGGCTAATGTGGACAGGCTGGACAGAACCAAGTCTTGCAGAGTGGGTAGGATAAGGCAAAGAGGGGAAGCTTGTGTAGAACATTGAGACCTTGAAATCAGCAGAAAGCCTGGAAGAATATACCAAGTGTAAGTGTGAAGGTAAATTGAGGAAGGTAAAGAAATGGTATGAAAAATAATTGGCTAATGAAAACAATGTAGAACATAAAAAGCAAGAGGACAACCAAGGAAAGAATAGGCCTTATTAGGAATGGAAAAGGAAATATGTGAAGGCATGGACAAGGTTGTTAATATTTTGCAACTTCCTCACGAGAGGGCTGTTTCCAGTGTTGTATTTAAAGGGAACAAGTGCAAAATAGTGAATGGGGTAAACAAAATAAAGTTTTAAGGGATTGATCACATTTGAAAATAGAAAATTGGAGGCCCAGATGAAATAGTGGTGAAGGAATGCTTTGGTAGATGTTTTTTGGGGAAGAGGGGGGGGTATGAGTGGAGCTGGTGGTCTGGTCAATGCAGAAAAAAGTATAAGAAATAAGAGCAGGAGTCGGTTGTATGGTCCCTTGAATCTGCTCTGTCATCGAATAAAATTGTGCCTAATCTTAATCTCAGCCCTACTGGGGTCATGTTACTAAGGATATCAATGGCAGTGTTTGCATGCAATAATGATAGGAACTATCTGCAGCCATTTAAATAGACCTGGAGGATGATGGACTCTCCAGAAGCAAATTAGGATGAAGTTCTTTACACAGAAGCAGGGGATAGAGGAATATGGCAAGATTGGAATATTTTCGTTAAATCAATGGCATAGATCATTTGAGCTGAATAACTCGTTTCAGTGTTGTAGTTATTATGTGGTTAATACTTCCCTAAGAGAATTGACTTTTGACTTGTTAATCCCAGTGTAAAACCTGATTTATTGGAATGGAATTTGGCTTAGAAGTCAGCCTTTGGAATCTGTCACCAATCCATTACTGAAGCAAGACGATATAAACCTCAGCTTTTGTTTTTTAAAATTTATTTCGCTCAATAACTGCATGAAGATTTTATTGCAACATGCTGGTTTGTCATCATGTGAAGATGGACTTAACAGTTCAGCATTGGTGGAGTGTGATTTCAGCTGCACTGTAATGAGTAAACTGACACTGTAAATTGAGCAGCTTTCCCTGGATTAATTAGAGCTTCCAGTTGTTCAGTTAACAACTACAGGTCCTGTGGCGTAACAAACTTATTTGTCAAATTAAGTGGGTTGAAAAACCCTGGTTGCCTGAACATTTCAAAATCCTATGTGATCTTGACTTAAATGCTGAGGGAAATAAGATCATTTTTTTCCTTGCTTTCATTTGGATTTTTAACTTTTGGGAGATATACTACTTTTGGCATGTATGCCAGTCAAGGTTTGTTAAGAACAGCAGCATTAAAATGCATTTTCATGTTTTTCAATCCACATTGGCATCTATTTGGATTTATTTGCATTCCCAGTTGTTTTAAACTACTTCCACTTTGGTGTCACTGAAATCCTGGGTGTTTTTGTTTTTGTCGCCAAAGTAAAATCAAACTTGAGCAGTGTGAACATCAGCACCTGTGTCTTGTTGCCAAATTCTGACTGCAGGTGCTGATGCAGCTCAAATCACAAGATTGTGAATTCCATAGGAACAATAGCTACTATGTTGTCATTCATTAAGTTGCCGGAAAGCTAATAGGCTTGTGCAATAGTCATTTATGGTCAGTTAGCAAACTGTTCTGATAATTCACTATCATGGGGCAAGCTTATTATTCCATTGCAGTAGCATTGTATGGAATTTGATTGGTTTATTTGTTTATGTGGATAACATTTGACATGCTTACACAATTATAAAAACATATGACACAATATAATTCTGGCCAGCTCTATCTAGAAAATAAATAATTTTTATTCTTTGGACATGGGCATCACTGGCAAGGAAAGTATTTATTACCCATCTTAGTTTTTAAGAAACCTTTGGCCCACATCACCTGTAGATTAACTGAGCCTTACATTGTGAATAATTTCAGAAGTAAAGCATCAATTGTTTATGAAAGGCCAACAACTAGAACTAAAGTGGAATGACATAATTACAAAATTTTTATTATTGAACAACATTTAAGCAAAAACCTCACTGCTGTGAAAATATTTGAACATTTCAGTACAATGTAAGATATTTCACTTAATTTTAACATTTCAGTTTTAATTGTCCCATCGTTTATCTGTGTTTTTTGTCAATACTGAATTCTGCTCATATCTCAGATTAATGAAAGTAGCATTGGAAAGTAAATTTTTCTTAATCCTCTGGTCAAATAATTGTTTAAAGAATTCAAGATTGTTATTTACACACTGAGCTACATTTATTAACAATGGGTCTTAGTATTTTGATATATTAATTTTCATCTGGTTAAAAATTATATTAAGTATCGAAGTGATACCTATTGCCTTAGAATATTGATGTAAATGTCCTGCATTGCAGTAGATTAATTTTTTTCTCTTAATCATATTATTTGTCCTGGGACTTCTTAAAGTTCTTGACGGCAGTGGGTTCAAATTTCTGTTATTTTCAGTTAATTTTCCATCCAAAAGTAACTGCATTGTATTTCTTTCCTTTTGTCAGATGACATTATGACTGAAGTAATATTGACATTTCCCTGTTTTGTTTCTTCCTAGTTGGACCATCGTGAATGATGGCAGATAAGAACAGGTAGGCCGTGTTAAACCATTAACTTGTTCATTTGCGTTCATGTAAATTGCAGTTTTTGGCATGGGAAGATCAAAATAGTAATATTCCCAAAAATGATAAAACTACTATAAAATTAGTAGTTAGATATCTGTGCATATTAGAATGTTGTTTAAGATGTGGAATTCAATAAATTACAGATTTTTTATGGTTTTAAAATGGCTTGGATTGTAAGTTGTTGGTGTCTTATGTTATGCAGAATACTTACCGTGATCTTTGCCATGTCAAGTTACTTTAAGCATTTTTCCTCTACTCTCAATGTTTGAAGGCAACAATGAAGCATTGCTGTAAGAAATTAGACAATATGCTGACATAATTTGTGGTTTCTCCACCTTCATCCCTTTCAACCTGAGTATTTGACATCCATGGGAAATATCCAGAAAAACATTACAAAGTAGGGTTAGGCCATGCAATCCCTCAGATCATGGCTGATGAGGATTTTGGGCTCGGCTCCAGACCCTTATATTGAAATCTATCTCAACTTTGAAGACCGTTAATGACTCTGCAGCCACAGTGCTCTCCAACAGAATTCTCAAAATTCACAATTCTAAAAAGATTTCTCCTCTGCTCACCCACGTCTCGCTCTACACACTGTTTCGTTGTCTCACCTCATTTAAAAATCTCTATTTGTATAATTTTTTTAACTGAAGTACTGTGGAAACTTGCAGAGAAACTGGTGCATGCTATAAATTACTCTTGGTCCAACTGAAGGCAGTAAATTAGTGCAACCAGAGGTTTTGAGTAGCCTTGCGTGACATCTCAACCAAGACATGATTTTAGAGGTGTAAATACACGAAACATCTTGATTCCAATCTATGACACTTTTGCTAGAGATGGGAAAATTGATAATGTATATTTTTTCATGAAACTAATCATTTGTTTGACTGAATTAATCTTCAAACGTACAATTAGTTCTGAACTTTGTTAATCATTTAGTTTTAGCAAATGGAGTTTATTTTGAAGCTAGAATGGAGCAAAAGTTTGCAGTGGGGTGTGTGAGAAACCCTGATGGAAGGTCTGGATAGCTGCAGAACATTATTAGATCATCCAAAGTATGTTTTCTGATTTCAGTGTGAACAACAGAAATCACATCTGTAATCAATTTTTTTAAAAAAACTGACACTCGTTTGGGTATATAAATCTAAATACATTAGTAATGAGAAATATGGTTTTCTGCTAAAAGCTAGGAAGACATTTGTGGCTATCTGTGGCCATTACTGATAAGATTTGTTCAGTTCTTGGGCACAGCAGAAACACAAAGCAGTTGATTTTTGAGAGACTTCTGAGAAGAGCAGAACTAGGAACATGGAATTATGTGATAGAAGGGAATAGCAAAGGGAAAGGTTCAATAGGTAGAAGTGAAAGATAACAAGAGCATCATTTTTTTTGACTCCCCTTTCTCATCATGCATCACACCTCTGTTTTAACAGATGTACAACTTGGAAAATGTTTTCATCTCCCCTGAGATGGAGCCTTAATGAGTTTGTCACAAGTGTGTTCATGTTAGATTGGCAAAAATGGAAGAATATGCATGCTCAACATAAGACTTGGTTTTGAAATTTCCCATACACAAATTGTGAATCTCTTCAGGTGAATTTGATGGTTCATCTGCTTATTAAGTTATTCATTTTTGTATTTTGGGTCTGGAGTAATTTATGCCAGGGGACTACACTGATGCTGTTTCCACTAATAATTAATTGGAATCATTTGTGGTGTAACATCTGCTAGATCTGCTATTGTATTTAGTTGAAATTTAACCTAATTTTGATGTTGGCTTATTTGGTTGTGTTTCCTGCAGCATTTCTTAGTTTTGTAATTGTACAAGCACGCAAGAAATTAATAATGTTTTGTTTTTGGAGGAAGGGTATGAAGGGAAGGAGACAGGTAGCATTTTGGGAAATGGAGGCAGGTAGTTGCTGAATTTAAACTCTCAGAATTAGGAATTGTTTAATTTTGATTAAACTGGCCAGTGATTTTGATGTAGTTTAACATGAATATTATGTTGCAAATTATGCATTCTTACTCAGTGTATGCGTGAATTAAAAATAAAGGGGAGGCTTGGTTAAATTAATTTCACTTCTGTTTTCAGCAGCAGTCCTATGCTCATTGATCTGTAGTCTATCTGACAATGCTGTTTTGTGTTTCAGTAAAGGGGATGATACTTCTGTAGAACCTTTGGGGATCGACAAACAGCCAACTGAGATCAAAGGAAAAGGTACAGTTATTGCCATAGTATCTGTTAATTATTAAAAATAGTTAACCTGTAATTTTTTTGGATTAAATTTGGGAAACAATGTACATGTTTAGTATTTGCTTTTTATCATTTGCCCTTTTCAGTACATCCAGTTGCACTATTCGTAACCTCCTGTTATTCCTCAGACTTCGAGTTCCATTCTAGTGCCATTTTAAATCCAATGTGTCGAGTCTCCATTGGTGCCATTTGGATATGCAGACTAGTCTGGAACATTATATGACAGTATTTGTTTTGGAAGAATAAACACTATTTTAAAATAATTCAATAAAACATTCATGCATCAGCAGAAGAGTAACTTTATTTAGATTAGTTTGTCTTATAAAGCTAAGCAGGTTAAGCCATTGCAGTGTCAAATCTTTTACTACATTTAAGAATTTGTGATTGAGAAAGATTATTTGGGTTCTACGTTGATGGTGCCAGCCTCTGGTTTTAATGTACAGTCAAACCAAAGGAAATTCAAGGCTTTCCGTTTGCTAACAATTTGACTGCAATACAGTCTCAAAGCATGCTTTTAAGTTTTTTTTTAACTTCCATTGATAGAGATTATAAAGCAAATTGGAGAGAATAGTTGACTTAACAGCCCTAGTTATCACTTAGGATGTAGAATCGTGATTCCTCGATGTTTGCCTTTTTCTTCTGGGCAGTTGCTGCTTTTCCCTGTTTACATTTTCTTTACCTTGCATATTTTGAAGATATTGACTCCGGGGCACATTCCATAAGTTGTGATAGCTCCTAAATGAACCTTCTTTGTGTGTCACAGCCCTCAACCTGGAGGAACTCATCAGGTCAAGCAGCATCTATGGACAGTTGATGTTTCGGGTTGAGACTCTTCATCTGGACTGAGGGGAGCTAGCTAGTATAAAAAGGGAAAGGGCGAGCCGATGAACTGCTTGAGATAGCTGCTGACAGAATTACTGTCTGCACTTTTGTGGAGATCGAGTAAGAATTTTTTTTCACAGAATCCACATCTCAAAGCCTCTCCTTGCATAATTTCATAATGTTGGGGACACGAGGTAGGAGTAGAAGAAGGATTGCCAGTTAGCAGCTGCTGAGAAAACATGAGTGGCCATATCCCATGACTTGTGTTACGGACTAGGACTATTAGTGAGTGTCCCTTCTAGATAATGTGTGTGTGTGTGTGGCATGCTTACGTCAACAGAAGCTAAAGAACGTCATGATGTTGTTGTTGAAACAACCAGTCGGAGTCAGTCCGAAGGAGAGAGAGGAGAAAAAGACAGAAGAATGAGAGAGAGACACCAGCCTGCTTGTTTTCTCTGTCGATGGATGAGAAACAATAACCGTGACTGTCACTGCAATCCACGTATGGATTGTTGAGAGTAATCCGGTGGAGTTCACTTTGTCGGTAACCTGTGGAGG
>JARFYF010000022.1:37487536-37498003 GCA_030265395.1 Rhina ancylostomus | reverse complement strand
TATCTTTTGTGAATGTTTGTCTAACTGCCATTTTTGCAGCTTCCATCAAAGCCTGTGATATCAGCTGTCAAATTTCAAAAGTATAACAGATGATCTAACAGTAACTTACCATTTTTACCTGTTACATATTGGTCAAGATTCGGCATGATATTTTGTCTTGACTCCAAATTAAAACTGCAGATAGGTTACCAGGCAGTTAATAGTGTTTAAAAATTGGGTGAAAACATTATTAGAGTTGTTATCGTGGTAAGTATAAAACAAACTTTGGACTTTTTAATACTCTAGATTTAAAAGATCATTAGTAACGAGGGTGGAAAAAGGACAAAAATGTGTAAATCAAGGATGAAATATATAATAAAAATGGAGAAAACTAGGAAACTAACTCACCATTGTGGTGGGGCCTCAAGCAAGTGACGTAGGGAGATGCGAAATTATATCAAAACTTTGAATCAGAAGATTTGAAAAAATTTCTTGAATGGCATTTCTATTAGGAAAATGCAATTGCAATGTGGTGAGGGCCATCCCCATCACTTTTCTCCATGTTTGAAATCAAAAGTTACAAGAACAGTCTAGAATAAAACTTTGACTACTGAAAAGATTTGCAGAATCAAAAGAACAAGTAGGTCTAATTAAGTGTTTCAAAAAGTGCCAAGAGCTGAATAGCTTCCTCTGTGTATTTTTATGTGGATTAACACTGAATTTGATTTTTGAAAATAGAACTGAGTTGTTTGCAGATTCCAACACTTATAGTTCCAGGTACCTTTGTCTGAGATCAGTCTGCACATCCCTTGCACACTATAAGTGGTTTTCAGGTGTAATTCCATAAAATATAAAATGACTTTTCACAATACAAGTGGGTGAACCATCTTGTGAAGAAATTTTATTAATTTTTAGTCTTTGCCTTGGCAAAAGTTAGTGACCTAGAAATTTGAACAAGTATTATCTAATAATTTGGCACTGCATGAATAAATATTGATGATTTCCAGAGTGAATTGTAGTAATGGTTTATGGGTTGGATGTGTGTCACTCAAGAAATTCAACCAGATAGTTCTCGTTGAGAATTCTGCTGGTATGCATGATGTAGTTTTGAAGTTAAACATGCATGTGATATGATGCAATAATATTATTTGTCATGCAATGCAGTTTTAAAATTCTTGCCAGCTGAAATTTCCCTTCATATTCTAAATTCTTGGCTACTCTTGAAAGACTGTTTTGGTAATACTGATAACTCTGCAGCTACTCAGCTCAAGTGCTATCCCTACATCCAGTTCCAAATTCTGCAGCCTTCTGAAGATGCAATTTGAAAAACACTCAGATTAACCACTAAGACATCTGCTTTAAAATATATTGCTATTTGAACACTTGCACTCTTTGTAAAACAGTTTTTTGTGTTGTGTTCCTGTTAGTTCTGCTGGAAGAATAGCAGACAGAATGAGATCCCTGATGGAGGAAGTATAGAAATTCTTGCATTTACCTGGTGAGGCTGCAACAACACACTCTTTATATGAACCTCTCAAGGTTCATTTTCTCCTAGCTTACAAAATTGGCCATTAGAAGATCACGGATTCTAACGTCGGTGGATCCCCAGGATGCACAGCCATATTTGCATATCGAGCTTAAGATTGCCGTCACACTTGGAATTCTTAGCCTCTGAATCATTCCAGGTGGCCGTGGTTAAAGTGAGTTGTATCTTACAGTTGACTATTCACTGTAGTGTTAGGAAGGTAACTGATGATTTAAGTTTAAGGATAAAGGATTATCTTTATTTTCCTGTTAGCAGAGAATGTGAGTTGAATGGAGTATGTAGATCTGGCTGCATTATGGGATTCACCAACCTTCAATCAGTGAGACTTCTCATTGTGCCTTGATCTTCCCCACAAAACGCAGAAATCTTACACGTTCAAGGTGTGGTTGACTGAGAAAGAAACTTAGTCATGGTCAGTGCTTGCTATCTATAGATCTCGTATGACAGCTTGATTCCTTGTCAATTTACCTTGTTAAACATATTCTAGAGGTGCCACTGAAATGATGGATACAAATTGTGGGGAAGAGGGCTGTCTGCTAGCTGCTTGGCTTCTACCTATGTTCCATCACTGCAGTCATAGTGAAAGCTACAGCACCACAGGAACTTGAAATTGTCGATGGCCTTGTCAAGAAAGAATTCTTCTGTCTGCGGTGAGCAAGATCTCCATTTGATAGTTTACTGTAATTGCCTGACAGCTAAGCAGAGATCTTGGGGACTGCCAGAATCTGAGGCAAAAGGAGATGAAAAGTAGAGGTAGTTTGGTAAAGGAGGAGCTAATGGAAGATCACCAACAGGCACGACAGACTTCAGGATCTGCCTGAGTCTCCACAGTGGTGTGAGGACTTTTCATGGTCTCTGCCTGACCTCCATGGAAGTTCAAACCTGATCCATCAACTACTGCTGTGCAGAAGTGTTCTCTACACACAACAGGGGAGAGATACTAGAGACAAAGTGAGCAAGAAGTGTACAGAGTGTGACAAGGAACTGCAAAGAGTAAAGTGAAAGATGGAGAAAGGTTTTCTGTTTTCCAGAGAAGGGTGTAAAGGGACAATAAGTGCACAGCCAGTAGGAGATCAAGTAGAAAGCCTACATTGAAAGGTACAGCAGGGTGTATGCATAATGAAAAGAGAGTGCCGAGATTTCTGTTTTAATCCTGTGATCCAATTAGTTGCCCCTGTCTGTTCTCAAATTTTATGATTCAGCATATATGTAACCATCCTGGATCCAGTTCTAGAAAAGATCAGGCTACGATGATTGGTATCAAGCTTTCATTGCCTTGTACTGGAATGGAACCCATTACGTTGAATTTTGGAACCAAGTATCAGTTTTGAGAGGTGAATGATTAATGTATTCCAACATTACAACTGTGGAAATAGTTTTAACCATGCTTTGACTTGGACTAAAGTTCATATTACTTAGTGATCCATTTAGCATCTGTTTTACTGTTGCTATTACTATATTTGTAACAGGATGGTGCTTTTCTTAAAAAAATGCACCAGGCACATTCCTCAGGCGACAACATCCTCAAAGTATAATTTCATGGTTGTGGTCAATGTACAGGGCCATTTAACTGTCTTTGTCTTTGGTTATTTGAGGACAAGCTGGCTCCTGACAAACAATAGAAATGGCAAAAAAAATCTATCTTGAAATTTTTAAGAGGCATTAAGATATTTGCATTGGTACTGATTTATAATGGAACTTTCGTAATGTAATATCAGAATCATAGTACTTCAATATGAAACTAGTGCAATATAGCATATTCTTTATCATGAATCAGCACTTCATTTCTTTGAATATGTGTGACATGCTGTTACCACTGCTCTCTTCAGGTCTCTCCTGTTGTCATATCCAGTCCCCATTTTACGTTTTGTACATTTGTGTGCTCTGTCTCCCTCTCCAGAGTCCTTCCGGCCCTTCCCCAATTCACTACATGCCACATTTTTCTGCTAGCCTTTGTACTTTTCTGTTGTTCCCTCCCTGGGTAACTCATTGCCCTTGGCCTCTCTCCTCTGCCCCCACCTACTCCCTATTTCTACCCTTCACCATTTCAATCCAATTCTCCCACTTTCTGTCTCTCCTGCATCACATTCTTTCATGCATTTCCACACTGTCTCAATCTGAGGTAGAAATTTTTATAAAAAACCTCTAGGTGGCATTATAGTACACTTTTTGAAAGGCTCTGCAATGAGCATAACTTGATCATTGCGTGGAATTAATCTCCTGTGTTCAAGATGGATTCAGACCCTCCACCATTGTATTCTTTCTCCTAATACAAAGCCAATTTTTGATCCTTTTTATTTTGTAATAATTTCTGTAGTACAGTTTAAACGTAAATTATTAACACGTTACAAGGGACTGAGCACGGAGTCCAGTTGAACCCCACAGAAAACAGCCTTTCATTTGCAAAAATGCCAATGGACCATTATACCGTGCTTTTTGTTACACAGGTAATATCAGATCCCATGGGCTTTTTCCACGTTTGACCAGCCTGCCACGTGGGACCTTGTCAAAAAGTTTTGTTAAAATTCACACAGACTGAAAAACACTGTCCACATCAACTCTCCTTGTTATCACCTGAAATTCTGAAAGTTTCTGAAGATCAACCTGAAGTTGATTAGACATGACCTATTTCTTTCTAAATGAAAATTTCAACCTATCCTCAAAATTGATTGCAATAATTTTTCACCACTGAAATTAACTGGGATGTTTAATCATTTTTAGACAATGGTACAACATTGGCAGTTCTCCAAATCTTCTGGCACTGCTATAACCATAGAGGTTTGGAAATGAATGTCAGAGCCCCTGCAGTTTAATTTCCTCATTTTTAACAGCCTGGGATGTATTTCATCTAAGCCTGGCAGTTGACTTTTAAACATGTTAAATCCATTCATTTCCATTCTTCCTTCCCTGCCATATTTATCCCATCCAGTAGTTCATATTCTTTCTTCTTTAAGTATAATGTCAGCATTGTTTCCCTCCCACCCCTGTGAAAGCCAGTATTTGTTCACAACTTTACCCAGGTCTTTCTGTCATAGCATCTGTTTCTTGTAATGCCCTTTACCCACCCAGTGGGTGGGAGTTGAGAGACAGCTGGCACGCACTCAAGGGTCGAATGGTTATTTCCTATGTCGCAAGGGAAAGATGGAAGTTAGTGTGTTTGAAATTCTCAATTTGTTAAATCCCTGTAACATGAGTATGTTGGAGCAAAGAGACTTGTTCTGTGGAAGGTGGGACCTTTTACTGGCCTGAAAGTGCATCGCAAAAGGCTGGAAGTTTGTTAGTGCTATTTGGATTGGTTTAAGATGGCTTGGTGAAGTTATGGGAAGCTGAGCACAGGTTCAGAAAGGAGAAAAGCAGAGCTGGAAAAGTTTAGAAGACAGCAAATATTGGTTGAAAATAATTAGGAGAGTCTCACTGAATATGACTGAACACAAAGGAGTATAGTGAATAAAGCAGATTGAGCGGTGGGCCCTTCCTTTCTGAATCTGTGCTCAGCTTCCCATAACCCCAGCAAGCTATTTTAAACCAATCCCAATCGATAATTTGCAATGGTGGCATTATGCTAGCGTATCTGAAATGGTAGTGTTATTTCTAATATTATGGATTTAGCTGCCTAATTTGGGCTAACTATTCCACATAATGATGAATAATACACAATTGGAAGTGTTGTCTTTTTGTTGAGGTTTTAAATTGTGGCCCTTGTACCTTTGGTTCACGTGAGTATTATTAGTCTCATGGCATTATATGAATAGGGAGAATAAAGCACTGATACTGGCCAATATGCATGAACCTTAACCAAAGATAAAATTGCTCATTCAGTTCATTGTGAGTTATTGTTGCTATGGACTGTCTTCTGTATTTGGCTGCGCCTCAAATGTTCTAATTGCAGAAAGCACATTGCAGTGGAATAAAACATTTTATGAATGCTAGTATTTATATTGAGACTGGTTAAAATTCCGGTAGTGGAAGACTTAGTTATGAGCTTACTGTAGCTTGGTCCTTTGCAGATCACTGCTCATCACTGAGCACTTAAACTGTATCTGCAATTACTTTAATCAACTGTACTGATCAAGCTCCTTGTATTTTCTGCATACAATATTTCATTTTGCCTGCCACATCTTCAATAATGTGGTGATCTTTGGTTAGGTGGCAGCACGAGGCATTTTTAGCGGGGGTAATTCATAATTCTGCAGATTTTTGTAGTTATCTCTTCGGAACTCCATTTGGCTAATGCATTATTAGCGCAAACAGTACAGAGAGGTTTTGTTTGCATATTGCCTTTAACAGCTCAAGCTCTCTTAATTGTTTTTGAAGTTAATATTGTTATAGATAATCTGGGAATGTTTTCTAAACAGAAAACAGGTGTGTGACAGTGACATAGTGGTTGTATGCCACAAGTTATCCAGAAGACAATATCGTTTGAATAGTGACAAAGGAACACTAAATCAGTAGGTTTGGACTAGTAACGGCTCAAATTTGGGGCATCAAATACTGGTTAAGGGCTACAATAAACTTTGACTATTCACATGTGCTTTTCATTGGTGCTAATATAGCCAATGGCATCTCACTGGTGTAAATTGACATTGGATAAAAATTGTGTAAGGGAAGAGAAAATGTAGATTTCATCTTGGTAATTACGAATTGAGGACAGTATGACTTTCAGATTTGAGTCGCAGAAATATTGAGTTTGTCAATGGAATAGCCACAGTTTTAATTACAGATCAGATTGTGGGAGATTGCTAGTTAATTGATTAATATCAGCAAAGGAAATAGGTGTCATATTTTCATATGAACAGCTCTTTCATTCCTTTAACATTAAAAAGGTCACTTATTCAGTGTTTTGAGTACATTGGGTCAGTGGAGGATGAAAATGGTAAAGGTTTGCTTTTTAAGCTTATTTTTGTTTTAATTGTTTCTTCCACAGAGTTTTACACTAGAATTTCACTTTGAACCAAATGATTACTTCACAAACTCAGTATTAACCAAAACCTACAAGATGAAGTCCGAACCAGATGAGACTGATCCTTTCTCCTTTGAGGGCCCAGAGATAGTTGACTTTGTAGGGTGAGTGAAAAGTCATAATTGACCTGACATTTTGTTACCGACATTTTGTTGGCATTGGACAGCCAGTTACTATGACTCTGACTTGAAATCGATGGTCCATGCAGTAAAATAATTAAAAATAAATCCGAGACCAAGCTGCAGATTTCTGTAACATTTTCCTATAGCTGAGATTCAAATGATAAAATGTAACCAAGCTCTATTTTTATCAATTTGCTTACACCTGTACTCACTGGCATTCTCCTCAGAGATTAATTGGCCACTTAATTGACAAATTTCCTTTTTCCTCTACTATTTGAATAATATATTAAAATATAATATTTATAGCCTTAATATGAAGCCAGTACTATTGCATTAGTAATGTGCAAAATGACATCTTTCTATCCGCAAATGTATCTTTCCAAGTAAACTCAGTTACTTGGTCTTGCACTGTTCGTAACCTGTTACTTGTCTCTTGTCTTGCATCAGGTTCCATTCCAGTGCTATATTAATCCTGGCACTCTGTAGGTTGGATGTTTATGGTACCTCTGACCTCTTCAGAGTTGGGAACATAATTTTGCCGCTGTTGAAATTAGTTGTCATTATTCACTATTTCTTGAACCAAGGAGGAGGGGTTCAAATTTAAGTACCCAAAATACTTACAATTTTTAGCAACCATTATATTTGAACATACTTTAATTGTAATGGTTTAAGTTGGAATTAATGTGAACCATTTCAAATAAAACAAAAATGGAAGCACCAAGAAAGAAAACAGAAATGCTGCACTTGTTAAGGATACCTGGCCAGCTACACTATTGAGCAAAACCTGCAAGATAAATTGATTTATACAGGTCTGATCTTATGATTAATTTTTAGCTATAGCTTATGCTCTGTGGTTCTATTTTTAACCCAAGATTGAGTTAGTTGTATTATATTGTCACAGTCAAAAGATTAAACTGGACTCATTTCAGTCATATTATGTATTGAATTACAATAGTAATCATGTAGGCATAATTGAATATGGTTTGCCATAAAATCTGCAGATTTACCCTATTTTCTTTCCATCTGTTACCATCAATGCAATTGTTTCAAATGTTAGAACAATGAGTAATAGCCAAATTTAATTAGAGTCCGGTCCCCAGTGGTGCACTGATGCTGAGTTGTGTTGCTCTGCTTTAGCTTAGAATGAGGCTAATCATCAACTTCTTAACAGGTGTACTATTGACTGGAAGAAAGGAAAGAATATAACTGTGAAAACTATTAAAAAGAAACAGAAGCACAAAGGCAGAGGGACTGTCCGAACCATCACCAAACAAGTACCCAATGATTCCTTCTTCAACTTCTTTAATCCAGTAAAAGGTGAGAATTTTTTGTAATTAGTTAGTCAAAAGCAAAATACCATTCCCAAAAACTGAGTAAAATAGTGAAAGTCCAGTTTATGAATTTAAATAGAACCAAAACAGTCTGTACAGTACATATGCAAGTCCACTGTTAACAAAACAAAGGCATTTTTGCAATAAGTGAAAATTTTAAAACTGCAGATACTGGAAATCTGAGATGAAAATAAAGTGCTAGAAATATTCAGCAAGTCAGGCAGCATCTATGGAAAGAGAAACTAGAGTTGTTTCAGCTCAAAAACCCTTTGTCAGAACTGGGAAAGAGAAACTAGTTTTAAGTTACTGAGATTATGGGGAAGTGTTGGGTAGGGCAAAGGAAATTGTCTCGAATAGGATGAGACCAGGGATTGCTGTGGGGATATATTGTAGACATGGTTATTTGGTTGCTAGATTAATGGGGGCAGTTGGAGAGATGTGAACAAAAGTTATGAAATGAGGGCAGTTAGAAAGTGAGAACTCCATCTAAAATGCACAGCTGTAGGCTGTGCCCTGCAGGTCAGGCTGTGGTAATGGAGAGAGAGCCAATATTATCGATGGGTGACCTACTTGAAGGTATAGATTCAATGTTGCATCCACAGCATAGCAAAGTAGATTTGCACTGTATGTGTTTAATTTTCTCTTAAACAGTTAAGTTTAATGTCTCTGGAAATCCTTCTAAAGATTAATAGAAAATTACACATGATAAATTGGCTTTTTCTGCAATACAGCGTACAGAATTGAAGATTAAGAAATCTCTGGATTATTTGGTGTCTTTCCTTTGGAAAAATAACAATTGAATTGGACATGACCTGCCAACTTGAACTGATGAAATAACCTTTAAAGACAGTTATATTGCCTTATGACTGGTATGAATTCTGAGTTGCACCTCGTGTCCAGTCGCCTGACGGTCATTGAAATGAATATTTTTATCAGTTGCCTGATTCCATGCAAGTTTTCATCTATAACTTAATTGAGAAAGCAACCTGTTTTTATTTTTAAAAAAATACTCTTTTAAAAAGGTAGCAAGTTCTAATTCTATCATCATCTGTAAATGGGGCTCTCAATTTTACAGTTGAATTCTTTTTGGAGGAAGAAGCGAAAGGACATTTATGAATTAATTGCATCTGTTTGCCTCATGCACATTTATCTATCAAAAAGCTGTTTTATTGCCTTGTATGGTATTTTATAAGTCCATAAAGCAGCTTGTAAATGGAGTGGCAAGTCACAACATGTGCAAAAATTGTTCCCAGCATATGAATGATGCATAAATGGCACAGATAAGGAAAATGGTCAAAAATGATTGTGGTTAAGAAATATGCTGGGTCAAGGAAAGAAGCTACTGCAACAAATGTTCTATCTGTATTAGGATAAGCAGAAGCCGAACCAAGTGGTCTTGTGCAGATGCTGAAAGAATTTGGTTGGGGATGGGAGAGGAGAGGAAAAGTAGCACAAGTAGGAAGTATTTGTTACAGAGGGCATTACTGATGTGGACTGAGTTCTCTGGTAGATCACGTCCTGGATAAAGATATTCAAGTGATGGACACAGGTCTCAATGACGTATTAAAACTTAAGTACAGAATATTGAAAGAGAAGGTTGAATAGAACAAAAGCATTGAAAGCTGGCAGGGGATGTGGGCTATCTTCGTGAAGGATGGAAAGGAGAAACTAAAGAATAGCAGTCAGTAATTTTTAAACATTGCATTCTGGATCAATTATACTAAGTGGTGTTTGTAGTTGGGGGTTAAATTTAACACTGCAGAAGATGAGCTAAATGAAGGAATAATTTGTTAATGGAAAAAGTAAAACTGGGTGCAGATGACTAACTGGTCAAAATTTTGTGGCAAAAAGAAATCCATGGGCCTCTTGAACTTGGAGGTCAGAAGGAGCTATTGGGGAAGCGGAGTGTGGGATAGGTTGTCATGAGGGGAAATATGGTTTGGAGTTGGGAGTGGCTTTGGATGGAATGAGTATCTGAGGCACATGAAAAGTGGTTGTAAAAAATTGAAAAAACTGCAGATGCTGGAAATCTGAAATCAAAACAAAATGCTGATGAAGGTTTCTGGACCTGAAATCTTAACTGTTTGTAATAAGCATGAAAAGTAACAGAATTCAGAAATTATTTTGAGGTATCTCACTCAGCATTGCTCATAACATTGGTAGTCTTATAAGTATGAAGCGAGGCTAATGGTATGTGTATCCTACCACAGAATAAAAGGTGCTTTCCACCACAATAACTTCGTCCTTCACTTGGAGTAATTAATACTGAATCAGGTTGCCCAAAAAGAGCTCTCTTCTATTCACTACCACTAGCTGTCGACTCTTTTATTAAGAATCAACTAGTAAAAGGACATTCTGTGAAACATAAATATTTGTGTTGCAGGGGGGAGAAAAGGAAATGCTAGATACAGTGCAGTACAGTGTATTTTATTGGATTCTAAAATGTACAGTTCCTGGATTTGGTGAATCATCAGTGGAAAAACCCATTTGCCCTTGTGTTCTCCCACTCACCAATTAAAGGTTACAATA
>JARFYF010000022.1:37469816-37480194 GCA_030265395.1 Rhina ancylostomus | reverse complement strand
TTATATTTTTAATTTAAATATAAATATGAATTTATTAGATGCTCCAAAAAAAATAGTTGTGACTTCACCATCTGTTGAAGGACATTTGTAGTTTGCTCTTAGCTATATCACAGGTTATTTTCCTTTGTGGGCTGTTTATATTAATTTAGTACAGTTTATCAATTTACTATTACTTTCTGCACTTGTAATTCAATATGTTTACACAAGCCTGTTAAATAAAATACAACACTTCAGTTATTGGTCTTAATAGTATCTGACACACTTTATTGCTGTTAATGATTTTATTAATGTCATCAATCCAAAACAGATTAGTTTGTTATTAGATTATTTTCATTTGCTTTGTTCCATCTGAAAACAAAATTAATGTTTGGTCACTATGGAAAAGTTCACTAAACACAAGTTTTTGGATAAAATATTAAGGAAAAGTCTCCTTATTGTCAGTGATTTGTACCCTGATACTAGTTCTTTATAGTTCAGTTTACTAGCTATACGTTCAACACATTCATTGTAGATTGGGCTGACTGTTGATTTTACAGTACTGGAAGTTATTGGGTTATATTTATGTTCACTTACAACTATTGCAGTGATTGCTAATGAACTAATTGTGTAAAGTTGGCAGATAGCAAAGTAAACTAATTTTTAAGAAAATTTTCTAATAAAATACATTGTCATGAATAAATAATGCACTGAAATAAAGCGCAAAAAAACTCTCTTCCTAATCTAAGTGGAAACCCCATTCCAATGAATAGGGATTCCAATATGAATCATATCTGGTACAGGATCAGAGAGGCAAATTTTGCATATTGAAGTAATGGAGTTCCTGTACAATTGAGCTCAGCTGCTGGACTCTGACTTCAGCAGTGGAGCTGAGTGAAGATGCATCTGGCACTCGGTACATCTAGAATTGCTGTGGAGCCATGTCATTCCAGGATGTGTTTGGGGCCAGCTAGACTCTAGCTGACAGCCGCCACAAGTCAGTTCAGCCCTTTTGGTTTAATGCAAAACTTTTCATTGGCTCGCTATATGAATACAATCATCTCGTAGTTGAATTCGGTTTTGGCTTATCAAATTAAATTCTTTGGAAGCAAGTTCTACAGAATCCGTGTCAACATCCAGAAAAATTAGTTTCTCAGTATTGAGGATCCTAATGAACAGCTTTAGTGCATGTGAAGTATGTTCACGTTTTTTTAGTTTGATCTTTTTTATTGAAGATTGCTTTACAGTTTCAAAATTATACCTCTGACCTTTTTAATAAGCTTATAGCTTTCATACGAAATGTGCTTTTTTTTTCCCCCCAGTATGAAGTGGAGGAAGGAGAAGAAGGTGAAGAGGAGGTAAGTAATTATACAGTAAGTTTCATTTCTTTGGCTGATATAACTACCAACCTTTTTTATTTTAAAACTTCCTTTAATCTTAAATATGCTTTTGTCTTGAATTTGCCCTTTAAAGAATAACAATTGGAATTGTCTTGATTTCCTTAATTTGAGTAAGATTGACTCTACTAATGTTTTCACAAGTCTCCAGTTTACCTTAACAGGTTTTATTTACTCATGAAAATTGCATGTTTCCTTGCTCTTAAGTTAACCTCATTACACCAGAAGCAATATAAATGATATATTCTTTACCTGTAAGTTGGTGTGGATGGGCTTAATAGCTTCTCCTATCACTTTGTAAGTACAAGTTTGCATTTGCTATAATTGTTACCTCTCATATTGTTACTGACCGTGATTAAAATTAAGGATGTGATAGCAGGGCACTTGGAAATTCGCAATACACTTTAGCAGAGTCCAGACAGTTTTATGAAAGGAAAATAGCATTTGACAAATCTGTTATTTGAGAATGTAATCACAGTTCGATAAAGGAAATCCAGTGCAGATATCCGCTCGTGTATAAAATTAATACCAAAGCTGATTGTGGCCCATCAAAACCAACCCAAGCCTGAAGACGACATTATTTTTTGATATTCATATCAAACTTGTACAAAACATACTCCGGCCCTATTGGGCTGAGCTCAGATAACCAAGTTCTGATCCAGCAAGTCTAGTATATTAGGATCTTGAAGGCACTTGATTAGATGTCACGCATTGGATTATTGCACACTATTAGGTCTCAAAGAATTGGGCTAAAATATCAGCATGAATGTGTGTGGATTAACGAAAAAAGAAAGGGATATTGGTGTCATTTTCAGAATGTGACTAATTGATTGCCACAAGGATCAGTGTTTGTGCTCCAGTTTATAATCTGTTTCAATAACTTAGCAAATTGGATGTAATATTTTAAAATTTGCAGGAGATACAAAACTGGGATATTTTTAAGATGTGAAGAGTATTCGATGAGATGTAGATTGGTTAAGTGATTCCCAAGAGAATGGCACGCAGTATAATGTGAGGAATTCAGTATTGGGAAGATCTTGCTGTATGATGTATGTGTTCTTCATGAGGTATTAAGAATGACACTTTGCCTTCCGACTAGGTGAAGATCCTGATGAAGCTGTGCCTTAAGAAGGTGGTGGGGTGGGGGCTGTAGTCAATTATTGTGGCTTTTGTTACAATAATTACAAATTTGTTTCATCCACTTCAAGTTGTCTTGAATTTGTGACATCAAGTTCTGTTTAATGCCATGTCTACTTTAATAATCTGAAACATTCCCTTTACAGGATGATGATGATGAGGAAGAAGGAGATGAAGATGACGATGCTGAGATTGATCCTAAAGTGAGTTTTTGTTAGCTTCAAATTAAAAATGCAGCCATCTTAGTCTTAATTTAAACAGCAGCAAGCATCGTCAGGTGCTGAAAATCTGAAACTAAACAGAGAATGCTGGCAATACTCAGCAGGTCAGTCAGCTAAAGGATTTCAATTTACCTGTTGCTTGTTATTAGCATTCAATTTATCCTTTATGTATGTTCCTACAGTTCAAAATAATTAAATTTCTAGTACATTGAATCATAAAATTTTCAACTATTGAATTTCAGAGTTGCTCAAAAATACAATTGTTCATGCGAGCTGCTATTCATGCAATGATAGGCATCACATCTTTGTTCCCTTATTAAAATGTTGCAAGAGAAACCTGGATGCTGCTTGAAGTTATGTTTGGTCTAAACTTGGCAGCCTCCGATTCCAGGTTTTTGAAACTTAAAAGATTCAGCAAAAAGACAATGAGAAGGAGGCTGTGTATAAAGGAATGTACAGATTTAGTCAATTGATCTTCGATTTATCTGGTTTGCATAATGTATTGAAAATATTTCCTGAATTTATGTATGATCTAACTTGATCTAGCTGTGTGTATATTTAAAAAAAAGTTGACCACGTTTGCCCAGAAACATTTGTTTTATTTCCATCACTGGTCATTATTTTAAGGCATCTGGAGTTGTGTCAACACCTTTTGACCTTTTTGTATTCATCACCTAATTACACTAAGGGCATTAAGATTCCTTGGAAGTTGGGTGGAAGCTAGGCCCAGTAGTAAATCTGAGATTTTAAAATATTAAAAAAAGTTTTTATTTCTTCTTAAATAATTTTTTGAATTGCATTTACTGATTTTAATTTTACAATTTGCAAATCTCAGATTTTGTTTTTAGGCTCCTAGTTTTTAATTCCAGTACTCTAAAGTTCAGGTTACCATACACCAATTGAAAGGATTTTCAGTAATTTCTGTAACATTGGAATATTTCTTTGGTGTATGCAGAGCTCAACATCAACTTGTGTTTAAAATCAATTGGATGTTGATTTATATAAAAAGCCACCATAATTCATTTTTAGGGTTTGTGTAGACCTTTTGATTTTTTTTTTGTTCTTGTTTATTTTCGTGTACTCGTGTAGTATGTACATATCCAAATATAAAAGGATAAACAAGTAAATAACAGCATGTAGTGATTTAAGGTAAATCGTTATCCTTTTATAGTTTTAACTATTGGTATTTGGATATGTTGCCTTGAGCTTCTGAAGCAATTAGTCATTCCTCAATTTCAAATAAATCAACCTTAACCACACAAGGCCTTTAATAGATTGTTGTTTCTCTTCCCCAAGGCTTAGTGTGGTCCTAAATTGCAGTAACTGTGGACTATTACTTTGTATTGGTTGGAATGTTTCAAGAGCTTTGATCTTTTAAAGCCTTGACAGGTTTTTTTTTCTTGCACAAAACTGGTTTTTACAAAAGTCAAGTCAGGCCATAACAGTCAGTCTCAAAATTGAGATTTTCATTTATTGTTTCTAGGTGGTCAGTACTTTAGGACAAAACTTGGGTTTTAGCAAAGGCTGTTCCATCAATACATGTCCTGCTGAAGTTGTCTTTCAAAACAGCTGCTCAAATATAATTCAATTCAGAAAATTGGGAAGGAGTTTTATCTTCCTATCCACAATACCCCAAACTGAATCTGAACCTTTTTAAAAGGTAAACTGCAGTTAATGATCAACCAGTTTTTTCAACTTTTGTTTTAGAATCTTAAGTGCACTTCTGTGTCCTAGTAATGACATTTTCCTTATTTGATTCCACTAATACAAGACTTAATCCACCAAATCAATACTGATCTAACTGGTAAATAACTTTTATTAGATTAAAATGAAGCAAAGCATAGTCCAGAAGTGTTAGTTAAAATTTCACTTAACGATGTTAAAAGAGAACACAGTTAAATGCTGTCCTTACAATGAACAATTCCCAAGTCAATCTTGGGGACTTCTGAAATGGTTTGTACTTTTACTCTTGTACAGTTCTTTTGCAGCTGTTTTAACCTTTCCTTAGTAAAACTGCATGGTGATTTTTTTGTAATCTTTGCATAGTACAGTGCGCTAACTATTTTCAGTTGAGTTCTTCTTGCAGTGGAAGGCTGAGGAAGACTTGAGTTGAATATTGAGTTCAGATGGAAGTTTTCCAGTGATTAAAGGGTCATTAAGCATAGGCCCCAGATTTGAGGTAATTGACTAAAGAACCAAAAGGAACATTACAAAAAGTCTCATCTACACGTTTGTATTCCCTCAAAACTGTATCCTTCCTTGCAAATCTTGAATACCATCTATATATCCTTCCCAAATTGTAATTCCCAGAATTGGACTCCATATTTGACATCAACTTCAGAGTATTTTGCAGGTTTTCTGCAACAACCAAACCACTGATATTAAACTAATACATTTAAAATCAGGTTTATTCTTTCCTAGCACCTCCATAATAACTACAGTTAATTCTCTCACTATCTAGCATGCACATCCAGAGCTGGTGATTTACCTGCCATCAGCTTTTTCAATACCATTTCTTAACTCATCTCAGAAAACATATTGGCAATGTTCTCATTGCCTCCTTTTCAAAGGAGGCATCCTCTGTATATGATGCAGTTTTCCTTACAATTTGTGATTTGGTTATCTCATTTTGGTCTATCTAAAGCAATTTGTGTTTGTTTATCTAACACCTTTTTAATGGACTTCTTGAAAGGAGATAAAGATCGACATATAAATCATCACAACCAGCCTAATATTTGATGTGGCTATACTAATATGTAATGGAAATGAATAACGTGCCAGTACAATTACCCTGTCATTTCTTCCTTAAATGCTTCATTGAATATGTGGTCCAGTTACAGAGTAGTTACAGTCGCGCAAGCAGATCTCCCAGAATTTTTTTCACCCTTGGTTTTGTATGTGGAGTTGGAGAGCAACCTTTCCTATTGAAAGTGTACAAAGAGAAATGGGATTTACCATAAACTCTTGAGTAACTATTTGATTTATCCTAAATGTGTTAAACAAAATTCATATTAATACTGAATAGTTGAATTTTTAACACAAGTTATTTTCTATTTGTAGATATACTGGATTATTGTGCAGATTAGGAAATTGTGCAAAACAGCAACGTAGATGCTTTCAAGTGTTTTATTTATGGTATTGTGAGAAGAAATAACTTTTTTTTAAATCTCCATTTTACCTTTGGTATGCATTTTCTATCATATTGGATAAGGGACTGGGGCTGCTGTACCTTTGAATTAAAATCATAAGTGATTGTGAGCATGCTCCAAAAAAGTACACTGTGTTCAAGAATTTGACTTCTTTGGATTATTAAGCAAAGATTGAAATGTATTTTAAATGCTTATTAGGACTAAGTTTAGGAGACAGCACATGTGACTCTGTTCCAAACACTTGAGACATTTAAGTATTTTGTAATACAAAAAAAGAGTAATTTGTGTAGGCATTAATGATTGATATCGGTATCCAATCTGATCAGGTCTCAGTAATTGCTGACTCTCCCTAACATTTCTTCAACATTGCTATGCTATTTAAGCTCAGTATCTGGTAGGTTTGAATACCTTTTTAGAGTTTGCCTAGCCCTGATTATTTCATTTCAGTGACATTGATATTGACCTATTTTGTTCTGAATTTTCCCCTGCTTAGGTATAATTCATATCTCAGTAAAACAATTGTACGTTTCTAGGTAAGGGAATTTTCTGCCTTATTTCTCTGATCACCTTTTGCTTAACTTTTACTCTGTATCTTTAGTCACAATTGAACTCATTTTAAGGCTGAACCAATTTGGAAATTTTTCAGTATTTCAATGTTTGTCTCTACAGTAATTTAAGATTGTTTTGAGTTAGCTCTGTAACTGTATCATACAATTTCATTTTCCAGTCTGCTTTGTGGAAACTATCCCTTTCATATTAAAAGCTTATTTTTAACCAAGTTGGCTAGATGCTGGAATCTAAGATAATTAAATGGGAATATCTGCTCAATACATTTTGTTAAGACGCATGTCAGTACTTCAGCTTTGTATTGTGGTCTACTCTTCAGGTATATATATTATTAAAAGTGAAATATTCTTTGTTTGTCTGCCACAATTCTTGGCTACCTCTGGTCAGGTTACCATACATCGTTCTCGTCCATTCGGTTTAAGGCTACTTTGCGCAAGAATGTGTATGACCTGTTAGTTCTAATTTATGCATGGTATGATGCTCAAATAGGGTTGGTCCCTGGGATTAATCAGTTTTCTAACAAATGCTTCAGCCCATCATAAGAATATAAAATTTAGGAGCAGGTATGGTCCATTTGGCCTTTCCACATTCCTCCATTCATCGAAGTCACGGCTGATCCTTCACCTTAATGCTATTTTCTTGCACTATGCCCAGATCCTCTGATCTCTGATCCTGTAAATATGTAGAATATCAATTCCTGTTCTGAATGAACTCAGACTGTGCTCCATAGCTCACCAGGGCAGAGAATTTGAAAGATATTTTCCTTTATCTCTGCTGACTATTCTGAGACTGTGATTCTTTAGTTCTAGACTCCCCAGTGCGGGGACTTGGGTGGTGGGGGGCGAGAAGTGGGAAGGTGGGAATAACTGCCTTGTATCCTTTCCGTGGAGACCTTGAACGTCCACTGGACAGCTGGGCCCTTTGTTGGATTTCTAAAAATCTCTAGTCTGTCTGTTCTCCATGCCCTTGATTTTCCCCTAATATTTAATCGTATTTGACAAAAGTACTAATTCAGCAACTTGGGGTGTAGTATGTAGTATTTGGCAGGTTGTTTCTTTTGCACTTTACCTGAAGCCAAGGGTCTTCACCAGCTGCAGACACTTCTGAGATATCTGAAAAGCATTCTGGCTTGAAAGTATAACACTCTTTATCCCTTCAGTTTCGTTGTGTTACTGATGAAATGAGGCATACCTATGGATATTGGAGGATGAGTTTTGTATTTTGGCTAATAGATGATTAAATGATCCAGTTTTACCACCAAATGCTAGAAAGGATTTGCAGCCTTCTCTTTATCTGATATCTTGGTCATCACTCCTTTATTTTGCACAACATAGTGGCTTGTCCAAAGCATGAAGTCAACCACATATTATGGAACTTGTTTAGGTACAAGTTAAACCAGATAGGATTAGAAAGCTTCCATGAAGTACATTGGTGTGTCAGATTTTATTTACAACAGCTCTGCAATCTTTCTGAATGGAAGCAACTTACCATAGTGAGATTTGAAATTCAACTTTAAGTTGCAAGTGTAGCACCACTACTGTGCGCACCTACTTCCCAGCTGTAATTTATGAAGATTCAACTGCACGTCTTAGTATTACGTGCTTAGGTGTAAGATCAATTGAATTCTGATTTGGTCTGCAGCTAATAAGGCTGATCCAACTGCATTCATTTTGTGAATATCAGTTGTATTTTGGACTCCAGGGCTGGATGTATTGTACCTTTTTATTGTTTGGGGCTAGGTTAGCAGCATGGAATTCTGCTTCAAATCCCTTCAAGGTCCTAGAAACACTCAGTTATTTAAGTATCAGGTACAAGTTGCACATAGTTTCATGCCCTTGCCTTCCAAGTGAATGCTGGAGGAGTGAGATCGATGTTCTGGCATGTTGTCCTTTAATGAGATTGAACTTGTAAGATGCACCTGGCTGGGTAAACAAAGTGGTAGATAAACTTTTGGTTTTGGGAGTCACATCTATGTGGAAGCAGTACAAAGGGTGCAATGCATGTGGGAATCTCTCTCAAACCATTACCATGTACATTGTTCCCTTTACCCTATCCTGCAGGTCCTGTAAAACTGCACAAAACTCATTCTGATTACCCTGCAAGGATTTCTGGCATTGAACAGTTTTACCCTTCGAGTTGTAATTCACAGTTTAGATCCATTGCAGTAATTGTTTTGGCACACTTTTTTTCCCCCCAGATAGTCAGATGATTTCCAAGACTGCTCAGGAGATGCATGTTTTTAGCTGCAAATGCCATAGTCCTTACTGTTCCATTTGTTGCTATCCACCTTCCAGATGTGTGCCTGCAGTACATTACAAGTGGGTCTGGACCTGGGCTTGGAAGGTGAGACCAGGTCTGATGTAGTCCTTGTGTGTCTCATCTCTGGGTCCCTGGTCCTGGCGTGACTTGGGATGAAAGGGACCCGGAATTTGGCTTAGGGAAGAAATTGAGAACTGCCTTGGGTCTTCAATTGCAGGCTGTACAGCATTCTCTGTCACAGGTTGTTCCTTTTAAAAGAGTTGAGGTTGTCCTGGGTATTTCTGGAAACTGCTAGCAAGTCATCTGCGAGCCACCAGTGTGGTGTGTGACCATATGGGACAGAAACAAGGCTGCTGGGATAGTGAGTGCAAACAGAACAGATCTATCCGAATGTGGTGTACAGGCCATGTGTTGTGTACTCTTCCTTCAGCAGATGAAATGATTACTGAAAAACATTGAAAGTTTAATGTTTTCTCTTGCTGAAGATTGACTCTATTCACTATCATAAAACTGTCACTTTTAGGCTTTAGTGATGCAAGTTTACAGAATCATCCATGACACTCTGTTCTCTCAAATACACATGTTGGGTTCACTGTGATCCAACTCAACCTCAGTGCTTGAGGTGCGCATATGAGACAGTTATATCCATCACTAAATCTAACTATACCAAATTGAGCATTAGTCTTGCTTTTCTCTACCGAAACTGCCCGTAGTTGTACAGTAATCTTTGAGTGGAAAGATAACCTGAGGTTTTAGGAAGGTGGGGCAAGAGGACAGCTGACAGTTGTCTGTGTCCTTATTTCACCTGGGAAGTATGAGCAGGCCAAGTCTCTTGCTGAAAAGATCCAATCATTTATTCAATGGCTTTCTGCTTATCGTTATTCCTCCAACCCAAACATTTCTCCGGTGTTCCATTTATAAAATCCATCCTCCCCTTATTTCTTAGGCATTCTCATTTTGTTCCTTGGACCCACCTTCCAAATGTTTGACTTCATTTCTAATAAAATGCTGACCAACTGATTTTTGATACTTTCTTTCTAACTCCATTCTCCACACCACCCATGCCTAGGTAACATTGTTTTCTCATCTTGAAGATGCTTCTCAGTTTCCAAAAAATTGCTTATTTTGTTCCTTTTCTCTCAACACATTAAGCATATTCTTTCTTCAATCTGTATCCATCTTTCCTGAAACTTTCACGTTTGACTCTTTCCTGGTAGCTGTCTTTAAGAACACTGAATCGCCCCTTTCAAATCATCATGTGATTAGGCAGATCAGTTTTATGAAAAAGTGCATTTAAAACTCGGATACCCTGGTATCCAATAATTCATAAATCCCATTGATTTGGCATCTGGCTCACTCATTAGTTTGCAGTGCAAGGAGGGAGTGTATGTGGCTCGGGCCAGAATCCAGAATGTAAGCTGGACTTGGGAGGGTTGGGAACACCTGAATGTGGGTAGGTTTGCGGCTGGAGTTGGGGTTGACGGTGCTTTTAGGTTAGTTTAATTCTGTTTGGCAAGCTGAAACTCAACTCACCAGGTTCTATTTCCTGCTCCCTTTCAACTTGTATTTTTTTTGAAACAAGTGAAATAATAATGTTGGATTTATGAATAGGAGTAACATCCAACAGTTCCATAAATCTCATGCAGCATCAAAGTCCCAAGGATGCCAAATT
>JARFYF010000022.1:37419497-37436549 GCA_030265395.1 Rhina ancylostomus | reverse complement strand
ATTTAATTTCATCCATTTCGAGTACACGGGTAATTTCTCAATTAGGGGTTGGACATTTTTACGCAGCTTTAAGAAAGAGTGAAAAACAGTGCAAATCAATGTAGAAACACAACGAAAAGTTGAACGCACAATTAGAAACTATTCAGCGGGCATTACTTACAGGAATTATGCCTGCGGTGGATGTTGTCGGAGTTGGCTTCAATAAGTATTGAGGAACAAACTGCTAGTGCAAGTCTCTTGTGGGCATTTTGAAGGAGGCGTCTCATCTTCCACCAGGCCCTGATTCTGACCGGCAGTAACACGTGGCTACGCGCAGTCTAATGCCCGGGATCGCCAGCTGCCCGGGTAATGAGGAGCTGCGGTGCTAACAGTCGGCAGGTGGCCGAGGGGCCGAACCAATGAGGGGTCCCGGGGAGCAGCGGCAAGTCGTGCAGTGCGGCGGCCGTCCCTCACTGCCCTTCAGACCCCGGAAGCTCGGACTTTCAATCAGCACAGTGACCTTGGCAACTCGGGGAACCAGGCGGTGGGCGGGGGTCAGAGGCAGCACCCGCTACCCCGACTGCTAGGAAATACCCCACAGCCTTACACCTCATTGTAAATCAAATCTGCCGCCACACTTCTCCCAAGCTCCCCCTACCGGGTGGGACGCACACGCCCAGGATTTACATGTACCAAAGTCTGAAACTCTCCATCACAGAAAATGAGGCGCAACTTCATTCGAGCTTCTGACTGTGTCCAGAAGTGCATCAACGTGATTAGAGTTCAGATGTGATAGCCATACAGTAGAATAGCCTGATCACCCTGAGGAGGCAGACGTTGAAACAAGCCCCTGCTACAGCCTAACTGGACAAAAGACATGAGGTGCAGAGAGTCCTGATGAAGGGTCTCGACCCGAAACGTCGACTGTTTATTTCCCTCCGCGGATGCTGCATGACCTGCTGAGTTCCTCCAGCATTTTGTGTGTGGAGCATCATTACAGCCGTGGGCATATTCCATTTTTATTAAATTTATATTCTTTGTTGTCTAAGTTACATGTGATCATATTGTCAAGGCAGAGAACGTTCACTGGCATTCTCTTTAGTTGAAATATTTAGTTAAAAAAATCAGTATTCAGTCCTGGAGCTTGTGGTCACTGGGAAAAAAAACATGAATATATGGGAGGGGCAGAGCTAGTTCCTGAATGATTCGAATGTTATTTGCATGAGACTTTAGGAACTACAAGGTTGACTGACACCCTAATTGTAAATCAATTCAGTTCTTTATTCTATTTTACAATAAATACAAAAATACCATATTTGTAATTAATACCATAAAATAATGATCAAAAGGAACGCACAGAAAATGACTATAAAAATCGGGTAATTTTCAGCCACATTGATCTGTCGAGTAGAAGCCTCAAGGCATGGTTCACTTTTTACTGTGGCATTTACAACTGTCAAAGATCAGTAATTCACATCAGAAATCGCATACAGCGTCCATCTGGCTGAAATTTCAACCTCGAGGTTACACTCCAGACGGGGATGGGTGTAACAGCACATAGCCAACTGGATTAATAAGTCCCATTCCCATTCCTTCAGCACATCTATGTAGACTCCTTTCCCCACCTGTTTAACAACTACTTGATGCCACAGCATTCACCTCATTGTAACGTTTGTCACTGCCACATTAACGATCCCTTAACCATGTCCATCTCTTTTCTGTTTTCAGTCTGTTGCTGGTGTCACAATATTACAAAATTCCTGCTTTTGCCAGGCTGTGCATTATCAGAACATCTTTATCAATTCAATCATCTATAACATTACCCATCCTGCAAATATATATTTTCTCCTTCATATGTTTCTGCACCCTTTACCACGCCTTAGTCCTATCTGCCTATCTACCTATAGTCCAATCTCCATCTGCTTGTCACCTTCATCAACATCCCCTGCCACGTCCCACTCCTATCCAAGACACCATACACCCTGTCCCACAGTTATTCAGGTCCTCTAACATTTATTTCTTGTGTGAAAGCTGTTTATGTGTAATTCCCCTAATCCTTGCAAATGAGTGTTTTTATAGTTACACACAGGCACCTTACAATCCTCAGTTAAGTCAAGTTATCCTCAAACCTGAGGAACTGCCTAAGATTGTTTGGTACACGTAATTATGTGGAAGTGTCCTCATTAAGGGGTGTCTAGCTTTCTTCCTGCATATCATTAGCCTCTGGCTCTTCTGCCACTGGATGTGGCTGGACTTTTTCCATGCTGCTGTTTGACTCCCCTGGGGAAACCAAGGCAGATCTTCCCCTGGCACACAAGGACCTGCCAACTTTATATCTGCACTGTTAGATTGAAGATTATCCACATAACTCCAAATACAGTTCAGAAAACCAGTACAGAAGTTGTCACAGAGAGCCATTGGCTGAAATTTCCTGAACTAGAACTGGTCTGAAGGCCTGCTCCAAGAGACATCAATTTGTCGATTGTTCCCTTGCTTTCCAAGCTTTCAACATTCTTTGGAGGAGGGGTGGGGGTGTGTGGTGCATGTAGTAGAAGTATAAACATGTGCGTTATGTCCCCTTTCCTTCTCCCCAAAGCCAGTAGTTATAGTAGTAACCTTAGTGATAAAGCCATGGTCAGAGTTGGCACAGTGGTCTATTAGACAGCTCTGGGCAAGCAGTCAGATAAGTTTAAAAATTAATTCAATTATTCAAACAGAAAAGGACTTGCCAAATGAAGGCCATAAATCTGCAAAATAAGCACCTAAGCTAAATTTCTCTCCATGTATATTTATTTTTATGATTGGAAGACACAACATGACCTTCCACCCAAGGTCTGTTTTAACCAGATGAATGGAGTTTGCAGCTCAATGAATCACAATTAATATGTGGCATCAATGCAGAGGGGAATTAATAGAATTTAATGTTAATTGTAAAAAATATATTAAAAAATGAAAACCACATTTTTTTTAAACAACCTGTATTTTGGATTCAGCAGTCAGACACACACTCCAAATTTTAAGCACAGCTGGGACTCTTGGAAGACCCAATCTTCAGACAATTGTTTTAACTAAGGTTTCCATGTGGTCTTAGAATCCACCACATTTATAGAGTCATAGAGATGTACAATAGAGAAACACCGCATCTATACTGACCATAATGCCTCTCTAAACTAATCTGACTTGCCTGCATTAATTCCATATCCCTCTATGCCTCACAGTATATTACATGCTTACTTTCTTTAACCTGCCCAAATGAAATAAGTCTGATGTTCTGAAACAAATTAGAGCTGTCAGTTAATCCCATGATTAACAAGAACTTTATAATACCCTCATTAAAGTTAAAAAAAACAAGAAAGGCCAAAATAAAATGCTCCCTTATTGGTTTGTTTGTGATAGTGGGATTCTGGGGAAGAACAGGGAGAGTGGAGGGAGGCTTCTGAATGAAATTTGACTTCCTTCACTATGAAGAACAAGAGGTGCTGGCTTCACAGTGCAGTTTGAGCTTCATATGAAACAAGTGCAGTATCCCTGTTAACTGAGTCTTCAGACTGCAGTTTTGTCCTCTTGGATTGTGCACAGGAGCCAGAAGAGAACAGTTCATTACGGAAGGAATAATTTCAACATTTGTCCTAAATTAGGGTTCCTTCTGGCTTCGTTACTGGCTTCCCAATTCCTCCCCATCCTAGACTGTGCTTCAGCAACCCATTCCCACCTAAATTTATTGTTATTAAAATCAGCTCTACGAAAGGATTAGAAGAAAGATATCATTTTTCACAACTAAAACAAGCCATTAGACTAGTAACCTTTGTTAGTTTTCAAGTGGAGGTGGGGGTGGGGTTAGTCACACTTTGGCAATAAACCTTCACATGAGAGCCACATTAGATACTACATTAACACATTGTTTGCTACCCCTTGCCCTCGCTCTTTCTCATATTTTCTTCTTTTAGTTCACATTCCATTTCTGTTACCCAATTCTGCACCTGCCTCCTAATATCTGTCTCGCTATCCTTCTGTATCTATCAATTTTTCAGTTCCCTTTCTCCTTTATATTTCAATAAGATCACCCCTCATCCTTCTAAAATGAGAAGAACATAGGTCTAACCGATGAACATACTATGCTTTGGATAAAATACAGAGTGCTGTCAAGAAGCAAAAGATAAAGAGAAGGGAGAAATGTTGATAATACTGGCAAAAATCAGCAATAATCTTAAAATTCAGGAGCACTTAGGGAATGTGTGAAGTATGGTCAAGGTTACAATTACCTATAAAAAATTGAGATTTACTACTTAGTTAAATAAAAGATCATTGTAAGGTTTTGTGAAAACACCCGACATACTTTTGTTTATTTTTCAATTATTTCTTATCACCATTCACACTTTTTCATGAGTTTAACTTGATCTGCTTTTGTTTCAAATTCAATGCAATACTTGAATTTTGCTTCTGGGATTTGGGTAATTCTGGGCTCTTCTATGGTGGTTTTGTAGTGTTTACTAGTTAGATGTTAAGACTGACCAGGTAGTGCTTGTGTTGCCCAGTAGTGAACCAGCCAGACTTTTACAAATGAGTCTTCAACAATTCTTACAAAGGGCCAAAGGCCTGAAAAGTTATCCTGTCATTTCTCCTGTATTTTCAGTTTTTAATTCAGTGTTTTTGGCTATATTTTAATCTTGCTAGCACAAAGTGAATTCATTTTCACAGTTTGACCTGGTCAGAGAGAAGTTGATAATCTATTATTTGATCAGCAGCATAATTACTATATTATTTGGCTGAAATCACTCCACCTCACCTTCAAGTCCTCCCTTAGTCTCCAGCCATGAGAGAAATACTATGAAGCATTACTGAGTGGCATTCCCTTGGGAACCAGCCTGCTTGGGCCACGGGCAACTAATGGTGATGATCTAGGTTTGGCAGGTAGGCACTGTGTCTACAATGGATCTCTCAGATACTGGCCACAGAGAAAGTCATCACTAGGCATCTCAGAGCTTCCTTGAAAAGGGTTAACATCCCCACATGTATTAGAATCCAAGGCCCAAGACCACATAAAATGGAGAAGGAGCATTCAGGATGGCTTTGAGAATCAGGAGCATTCAAAAAACCCAGTGCTTAAGGCAGAAGAGGTGCATCACCTCCCAACATACCCAATTGCCTGCCTCATCATGTGCCTCCTGCCTTATCAGTTGCCTCAGAATCCACATTCTGTCACAATGTTGATCAAAGAGCAAGCTCACAGAGAACCCAAATGCAGGACACCGATACAAGACTGGAGTCAGGATACTTCCTCAGGACAAACACAGACAGCAATTGGAAAGAATCTTGCCTCAAAGATAAGAAGAGGAATCCCAACATGAACTGGATCTTCACAAAGGAATAGAGAACACAGCTCTAGAGTAGACCACTCTAAGCAACTGGAACCAAAAGTAGACCAATACTGTGGCAACTAGTGCTAGAGAAACCCAGATACTTATGCTAGGCCCCTGATGGTGCTCAGGTGTGTGTTGTTATGTAATCAGTCCAGCATGGAATCCATGTGCTGGACAACAAGGCATTAAAGGAGCCAAATTGAGGGCCAGAACTCAGAACCATAACACATTACTGGAGGGAGGCAAATCATCCTCAATGCCTAAAGATTACCTAGGACGGAGAAGGAGTAGAAGGTAAAGTTGCAGCACAATAACAACCATATGGCTACTGCCCAAGTGGAAAATTAATTATCTTTCAGCTAAATTAACTTTATGTCTAAACACTAGTAGTTTCTGTTATATGTGATATTCTTTATGTTTTTGGTTATTGACTTCCTTCAGGTATCAGCTGAACATCAATGTCTGGTATTCATTACTTCATCTGATAAGCAAAAACCTTAAAACTCTTCAGCATTGATCTTCACAACTCAAACCAAGACACTGGCTGTGCTATATGTCCACCATCACCAATACCTACTCTTGTCTCTGGTACCAAACTGCTGATGCACTAAGTGTTGAAATTATTCACAAATTAGATTACTATTAAGTACTGCAATTCTCTTAAACTATTGGGATTCTGGACCTGAAATCTGCCTTTTCATTCTGAAAGTAGCCTCCAGGTCCAAGACTCTTCCCACAGTTGATTAGTACTCCAATATTTTCAATTGGAAATCTTTTTAAAGACATAGAAGAAGACTAGCAAACTGACTGCGAACTGCAAGTATCCGAAGGATGGGTACCCATATAGTTGGTAAAGGAAACCTCCAATAGTGGGAGCCACTGAATGAATGAGAGAGCGTACGGACATATTCAACCCAAGCATCGCACCTACAGAAAGAAAGATTCACAATCAAATAACGAATGATGTAAAATGAAAAGGGATCAACAGACCTAGTGCATAAAGTCCAACTCTATCTGTGCCTCAGCTTTGCTTAATATTCCAAGTTCCTTATAACAAGTTTAACCAAATCTAGTTCAAGTGGATCAACTTTCCCAGCAGCACAAGAACCCACCCTCTTTCTACCTGACATCACACCCTTGGTCAAAATCCCTCGCTGGCACAGAAACCCAACCCAATCCATATCAAATAATACCTATAGCAGCACAGTAACCCAGCATCTCACTGCCCGTTTATCTTAGGTAATGTAGTAAACCACCCTATCTTCTGTAGGCCAACTCTCCCAAAGGGCACAGTAGACCAGACAGCAGCAACAACAGCCCAACTTCCTCAGCCTTTCCAACACACCAGCTGGCAGTTATTCACACAAAAGTAACTTTGCTTAAACTTTGGAACTTATCCCTCCTGGTAAGCTAGTTCATCTTGGTTACCGAGCCCAGGGTTAGACTTGTTCTTTCCTTTCATTTAGTACTAGGTCAATGGCAGCCTAATTTGAATTTCCTCCCATTGAATTAAATCAATCTCTGAGAAGGAGCAGGGCATCTCTTCTCTGAACTTCAAAAGTGATCTGTGTATAAAGTGGAGAAAAATCAGGTGAAGGCTCTGGGGGGGAATTATATTTGCATACAAGTAATTTTATATTTCTATGACATCTTTGATGTGCACAAAGATCTCAAGGCACAATATTCAGAGCATAAAACACTGGATATCAAACAGGAATGGAAAAACACAGATAGAGTGGGGCAAATCAAAGGATGTAAATGAAACTTTTTTAAAAACAAGATACTATGCATAGGCTCAGGGTACATCCAGATTCCAGCATCTGGAGAATATCTTGTGTCAGGTTATATCAATGTGGGCTGCAGATACAATGGCTGAAACTTGTCAAGGCAAGATGATTCAGAGAATTCTGCAGGTTGAGGTTCAATGTGATAAAGCCACCAGAGTTGCAGCCTCAGGAAAAGAGAGACTGGCTGCCTTTCTGAACCTTATTCAAGGGCCTCTTTATCATTTGCGAGCTGAGGCAGATAGTCTTGGCAAACAATTTCACTGAGGAAGGAAGGCAGTGAGGGGATTTCATAAGGGCAGTTGATTCTGATCTTTCCTAACATATATATATAGCAAGGCCCTATGAATAATGATGTGGAGCAGAATTATGGATCTGTGTGCCTCGAAATAGGACATTCAGCCTATTATGTCAGTGGTTTGTGTCAGTTACAGAGTCATAGAATGATACAGCATGGAAATAGGCCCTTTGGCCCAACTTGCCCATGTTGACCATGGTGCCCACCAAATGAGTCCTGTTTGTCTGGATTTGGCCCATATCCCTCTAAACCTCCCTATATATGTTCTTTGAAAGAACTATCTGATTAGTGTCACAACCAAGATATTTCCTTGAAACCCTGTATATTCTCCCTTTTCAAATATTTCTCCAACTCCTTTCTGAAAGCTAAAGCCTGAAAGCGACATTTTCTTCCTCATATATCAAAGGAGCTTGAGGCAAATGAAAGAATATCACTATCCTCATAGTTGGTATCAGTTAACTTAGCAAGGGGTCTCAGCAGCTAAACTTTGGACCTTCTAATCTGACTGGCTCTGTAAATCACTATACATTGCAATTCACAAGGTATCATGAGATAATGGTTTAAAAGCGGAAGTTCAATGGTAGTAAAAGTTAATAATTATAGCACTATTTTATTCACTTACCCGTGTCTGCAGGATGAACAATTTTGGTTAAGATACTATTTATGGTGAGGTAGAATCCAGAGATTCCCAAGGACATGGGGATGCAAATCAGGCAGAAATGGAGGATGTTGCTCATCAATGCCTGAGGAGAATAGATGGAAACTATTAATTTTACAACAGAGGGAAATAAAATCAAACCAATAACATTATAAAAAATACATTTGATTTGTGATGTACCAACTCTTGTGATGTATTCCTCCTTCTCAGATTTTTTTTATGTTGCCAATGTCACGATTTAAGCTAGTGTTGAAGAACGGTCACTTGGGTGTAATGTGTTGGAAACACCTCATGAACTGTGCCCAAGCCACAGTTGATATTTCCAGAACAGAGAGTGGGTGTTGAAAAGACTGGTAAGAGAAAATGGTCCACAGTCTTCTCCTATCAGATTCATCTTCTTCAGCCCTTTGTCACCTCCACCTGTCACCTCCCCGCTTCTTACACCAGTCGCACTCTCCCCCTCCCCTACCTATCGTCCCCCTCTCACCTGGATTCACCTAACCCTGCCAGCTCTTGCTCCACCCCTCCCCCCACCCCCTATTACGAGCTACTGGCCCTCTTCTTTCCAGTCCTGATGAAGGGTTTTGACTGTCTATTCCCCTCCACTGATGCTGCGTGACCCACTAAGTTCCCCCAACATTTTGAGTGTTGTGAGAGAAAATCCCCAATCTCTTCTTCAGCTGTAAGTGATCATCCCAGGCTCATACTTGACTGCATGATTGCCAAAAACCACCAACAAAGCATTCAAAGGACTTCAAAGGCATCCGGCCTCACTACCCTTCCATTTCCATAATTGTAGCCTTCCTGAACTGTTCTAAACTGTGAAAGCATGTCAGGCCTTGTGCTTTCAACCCATCCTGAGCATGTTTAAAGATTGACAAAATCCTTGACCTTTACCCTGTGAACCCTCCCTCATATTAGCATGAGGATGTGGACGAGCCTCAGGCTATGAGCTGCATCCTGCTATTAAAGCGACAAACATAAGCACACAGCTGCCATGCAGTTTGGGTTGTGGGGGAGGGGGTATTGAAGTGACAAGCTTTTATTTCACATCTATTTTAATAGTGGTTAAATATTTTACTCTCTATATTGCAAAGTTCTGAGAGTTCAGACCTTCCAGGATTGACTAAAAATCTCTAGAAATTTAAGGGTAATCTCAAGGACACTGCTGTGAACAACCAAAGAATGGGGCATTTAAAAAATTGTGGTCTTGTGGCTTTCCCTTTAATGTCTGTGGCATCCTACTTAGATCATGTATACAATGCCCTTCCACTGACTCAGTAACACTGGGTCACTAAACTCATATGTTCTCATTACTTTCTTGTAGTATTTGTTTTGAATACAAAGTTTGAAGAACTCCATCCAGTGTAATGCATGGGCACTGGATCAAAACTTACCGTGGCGAACCCCACTAGAGAAATCACCAGGATGGACCAGAGAAGCAGGGTTTTCTCACCTAGTTGCTCAGTCAGCCATCCAACCACCAGCCCCTGCATAACCTAGGGAAGAGTAGAAACCATTAAATGACATCAATTTAACTTTGGCACATGCAAAACATGCAACAGACAGGTTGGAGTATTTTTCTTTGGGCTCCAGTATCAGAGTTTGAATCCAGCCAATGGGATAATTTTCCCCACTTTCATGTTATGAAAGCACTAGAGGTACAATTATTGTTTCCATTCATTGATGCGTTTGACCTCAGGACTAACAGGACTCTAGGGCTCAGTGCACATTAGGCAATATTTTCTTCACTGGTCTCATGGTGTTCTGTGAACAGTTTTGACTTTTAAAATGCAGTGTGAGCTACTGCCAATTTGAAGATAAGTAGTATGACTACAGTTCCATTAAACTTGTCACAGACAATGTTGAGGGCATATAAACATGAATATCAGATGCTAATTCTAATTGCACTACTTTTGTTCGATGTTATACTGTCCGCAATTTTGTATGGAAGTACACTGCCTGAGGAAATATCTGTGGAGCTGACTGCACTCAGACTGGCTGTATGCGAAGCTGGCATTCACTTTTATTTGAACTCACAGGTTGCGCTGAAGGGTGGGGTTTCTGTGACTCAATCATTTACTAATGACACAGTCAGTCCACTTGCTTCATTCACAAACAGGGAGTTTACTTCCTCTCTCATTCAACAACTGCTTTCTTCTTTTGTTTGGTGTCAGTGCACTCAAATTTTAGCTGAGAAAAGAAATATGAGACAGGTGCATTCAGTGACCTCTTGTTACAGGGCCATGCCCTTGCACAGCATGCGTCAGAACTAGCTCTCTTCAGACCCGCACAACACCTGCTGTGGGATGGAGACAAAGACTTCTGAAGATTCCAGCTTTTAGTCAGGCTGACACGAGTTTGCCAATTTCAATGGAGCATCAATAATAACCTGAATTTACATTGTACCCGTAATGGTTGCAAAACAAGTAACAGTTCATTTGGACTGTGTGCTCTTGGATTATGGGGGATATCAGGGAGGGTTACCATTTTTAATTGTTCAGTAAACCTCTTCTGGAAACTGCATTGGGGTCACTGTAATGCCACTCACATTTCTGAAATAAGTTACTGACAATACACTGAACGTACTGAAAGAATAAGAAAGGTCACTTGTTGGAACTACCAACTCAGGAACATTATTCTTAGAACCTTTGGAAGATGACGGAAGAAAAAAATGTAAACTACCCAAACACAGTCACCACAGGGTCTTTAGGGGGTTCCTAAGCAGTGGGCTGAATATATTTAAAAAAACAAGTGCAAATGTTTGAAATCAGGAATGAAAATGAAGCTCTGTTGTCATGCACACGGTCTGTCCTGCTCATTTGCCATGCAGGAATCTGAGATGATTATCATTAGTCAAAAGAGGAAGGAAGTACTTTGAAATGATTGTGATAAAGCCATCACCATAATGTGAATGAAACAGGTAGAGCAATCCTATTGTATAATGATGGAATTTCCCATTTAAATGGAAGGCATAAACTCAAAATTTCATTGGCTTTCTAGGAACAGAAGCCTGTGAGTGAATGCAGCCACAATCATGATAGTATGAGGCAGTTTTCCAGGGGATAAGGGCTTTTGCCACAATAGGCTTAGGTCACATCAGTGCCATGCACAAGACCCTGACAGAAGTCCTATAACAGAAGTATTGGGCAGGTTTTAACAAAGTCATTGAATCTTGGGGGAAGTGGCAGAAAATAAAATCTGGAGTCCAGGAAACTGGCAGACCTGGTAGCCTGTCAAGTATAGTACAATTGGTCACAAAGGATCCATTATCTGCAAATCCCACACCATCCTATCTTGAAAATAAATTATTGTTCCTTCACGATAGAGAGGTCAAAATGCTGGATTAGCTGCCCAACAACCATGTGCAAACACCTGCAGCAGAGGAACCGCAATAGTTAAAAGCAGCATCTCACCACCACCCAAAACTTTCTCATGATAATTAGGGATGGACAATAAATGCTGACCTATCGCCAATGGCCACATAGCACAAAAAAACAAATAATATCGATCTAATTTAAAATCTTTGTCTGTCATATGATTCACTGGAGTGATTATCTTGGTCAGTATGTGAGGCAGAGTCGATCATGGTTCTTCTCACAACAGCTCAATGTTCAGGAGATTCCTACTGCTCAAATCACAGATCATTCCATCAGTTTAAAGCCAAGAAGGTGAGAAAGAGAGAGGGAGAGAGGGGGTGGTGAGAGAGGTGAAAGAGAGAGGGGGAGAGAAATAAGGAGGAAGGGAGGAGAGCAGAGAGAGAGAAAAACCATGTAAAAAGTGAGTTACTGTGCTTCAAGAATGATCATTATGTTGCAAGCTAAAATGGGAAAAGATGCTTTGCTTTCTCTCATTTAAACAGGTAATAAATAGATAATATTTATAAACAGGTAATAAAATAGTAAAAGGTTCTAATATGTTACTTCTAGGTATTTTTCATTTATCTGCTTAATAAAAATAATGGTCTATATTTCGCTTAGTTTTGCCAGCACACATCGGTTTGAATTGCCAGACTTCAGGTGCAGTAGTTCAGGAACTAATAATGAAATGGCACCCCACCCTGTCACTGGGTTCTGTTGTTGCCCTACATACAGAGTGGTGTTCTTAAAATTTATTTTGCTTTAGTGTAATGTTTTTGATTACCTAAAATGTTTGTGTGTTTTTAATGAACTTGCTCACTCTGATGGTTGTAAATTGTCTGAATGACCTGAGGTGAGCAGAGCTGCCAAATGTAAGCTCAGAGACCTGTCATCAGAAGCACACTTACTGACTTTACCTCACAAGGTAATACCAGAGACATCTGAAAACTATGAAAAAGCCTCACAGATTTCACGGCTGAGAAGTCCTGACCCAGCTTCGCCAACTGAGAAATGGTGTAGTGGGCATTTCAGGGATGGGGTCTCCACACTCAGGCACCCATGGAACCGTTGAAAGCACGTCGCTAGACTATGCACACACTGGAATGAGCATGGGCAGTGTCAAAAGTAAGATGGTCAAAGTTATATCAGCAGTTAGCAACGAATAGATCTGAAGAGGGTGAGAGGCTGAAAGGAGGAATCCAGGTGGATCAGAAATTCTGAAGATGGGAGAAAGGTAGGGATGACAGACATACAAATTAAAGGCAAAACACTCAGACCCCCACACCTGCTCTGTCATTTAATAAGATCACGGCTGATCTAATTGTAATCTCAACCCCACACTCCCGTCTACCCACAGTAACCTTTTAACACCCCATGCCCTAACCCTTGCTTATCAAGTACCTATCCACCTCTCCTTTAAAAATGTCCATAGACTGCTCTACCATTCTCTGAGGAAGAGAGTTCACAGATTCACTTTCTTCTGGGTAAAAAAATGCCTGTTTTCTGTCTTAAATGGGTGACCCCTTATTTTTAAACAGTGCATTCAGTTCCCCTGGAAATAAACAATATATTCCAAATGTTTATCAAATTACTTGGTATACCTGTATACTGGTATTTGTGAATCATGCACTAAAGCACCAGAAAGATCTGCAGCTCTGAGCCCTGCAATCTCTCACAGTTTAGAGAATATACTTCTTTTTAATTGTTTTCTCTGTCAAAATGGACACTTCCTATTTTCCCACATTATAATCCATTTTACAGATTTTTGTCCACTCACATATCATGTCTACACCCCTTGTATTAAAAGGCATCAACCAGAAACATTAACTGTTTTGTTTGCATACAAGCTGTCTGACCTGCTGAGTGTCTCCAACGTTATCTGTTTTTGTATTCATATTCCTTGATAGTCTAATTATGTTGTCTTCACAATTTACAAAGCAAGTTGCATCACAAGCAACAATGCAAATTAATCATTACAAGTAACAGTGAACAAAATATTGTTCATTTCTTGAGGAACAGAATTGAAATGGAGGCAACTTGTGTTAAACAGTTAAACTATGTAACAGGTCAGATTGTGAACAGATTGGGCCCTTCACTCTTGAAATGAGGAGATACACTGTAGAGATGACCAGAAGCAGGGGTTATAGATAAAAAAAAGGCTTCAAAGGAAACCTCTTTGCCCAGAGATGTGCACCAGCTGTAGTTGAATGAATGATGGAAATGAATGAATGGAAATAAATGAGGTAGAAAATAACAAATTATGTAAAAAGATTAGATGGAAAAGAGTCAGAGGAGGTTTCAGTGGTACATAAATAACCATAAACTGCATAAAGAGCAATAGGAATTTACTGTGTTGAATGGAATAACTTTGTGCTATACACTACTTGCAATTCTCTGCAACCTGCATTTTGCAAGAGCCCATAAACATCAATGAGATCATTGATAGTCTGCTTTTCCAGTGGGTGTTGGCCGAGGGATTAATATTGGCCAGGATTTTGTGGAAATGCCATGCCCTTCATTGACTGTAATATTTCACATTGACTTGAAGCCTCAGTTACTAACTGTGCAGCACTTCCTCAGTAACACACTGAGGTGTAGGCAGGGATGATAAATGCGGTTATCTAAAAATCTTCAATGGGTTTAGGACAAAGCAGGAAGTTGGTTAAGAGAGGCATTTAAAATATGGTTGATTACAGAAATCAGTGTGCTAAGTTTATGAAACAATGCAGCAGTCAGGTGCAAACAGATTTGCCCAATAGCCACACACATTTGTGTCATCAATCAAATGCAATCGATGTTAATCAATCAGTTTCAAAAACTGTCAGTTTGCCAAGGTTCTTGACTTGAGGCCATATCCCAGGTTGAACATACTGTGGAGCACAAATGAGCTGCTGGAGGAACTCAGCTGGCTAGGCAGCATCTGTGGAAGGAAATGCACAGTCGACATTTCCGTTTGAGACCCTTCATTTAGACTGACGGGGTAGAGGGGAGATAGCCAGTATAAAGAGGTGAGGTGATATGAAAGGTGAAGGTGAACCACATAAGGGAGGTGTGCACGGCAGATGGGAACAGTGGGGGGAGGGGACCCAGTGGGAGGAGTGTGGGGGTGATGGGCAGATGGAGTAGGTGGGGGACGGGGAATAAACTGGGAGATTGGGAGCTGTATGTGGGAGGTTTGGAAAGAAGGGTGCATGAGAGGACCTGGTAGATTAGGTGTAGAGACAAAGGAACAGAGGGGGAGTAGATTCCTCTTCACCTTCCTTTCTGATCAGATTCCATAATCTGCAGCTGTTTATGCCTCCACCTATCACCTCCCAGCCTCTCTCACTATCTCCAGCCTTCCCTCCTCAACCTGACTCCATCTGCTAATCCATTGCTCCTCACCTGGATCTACCAATCACTTACCAGTTCTTGCCCCACCCTTCCCGGTCATCTCATCTCATCTCCCCTCTACTCTTTTCTCGACCTGAAATGCTGACTGTCCATTTCCCCCCACAGATGCTGCCTGACCCATTGAGTTCTTTCAGAAGCTCATTTTTTGCTCCAGATTCCAGTCTCTTATGTCTCTGTCTGATCATAATGTGGATTTGAGTCCCCTTCTGTCATTGCAATTGAAATTGAGAAGGTAATTTAATCCAAAATACTAAGAAGAATACCTTTGGGACATATTTTTTCCTTCAGCCTATATACATTACATTCAAACAAACTGCTGGGGGAACTCAGCAGGTCAAGGAGCATCTATGGTGTGAAACAGACAGTTGACATTCTAGGTCGAGACCCTTCATCTGGATTTCCACATTCACTCGATTTCCCTTTACAGATGCTGCTTGGATTTGCTGAGTTCCTCCAGCATTTTGTTTGTTAGTCCAGATTCCAGCATCTGCAGTTTCTCGTGACTCCACATTACATTCAGTCTGAAACAACGCTCTCAACAACATAATTGGGTGATTAACCTGGCGACGTCTGATCCTATGCTGCTGTTTGAATGGCAGTTAAGTTGCTCTTTCCACTTCCTGATGCCTGCTGCAAGTTTTGAATACTCTGTCCAGCAACTGAAAGTATTTGAGACAGTCACATTGTAGAAGTGGGACCAGCCCAACTATAAAAACAATTAACGCGCAACAATGGTTTCCACACCACTTTGCACATGAATGTGTTTGCAGCAGGTGGTTTATTTTCCCTTTGGGCATTTTTAGAGTCATATCTTTCCCACGGTTCCAATCTTAGCTATTTCATTGCCATTCACTCTGCATTATCTTTCCAATTTATAGGTGCCAAAGCATTAGCCATTGTGAAAGAGAAGAAATGCAGGTATTTCAGGTTAAATGCAATATCAAAATTGTCAGTTAATGTACAAAAGGCATTGTGTTGGGGTTAAACAGATTCAGCTAGCCTGGATTTTCGCAATTCAAAACCCCTTTGATGATTTAATGCCACATGTCATCAAAAGTTCAAAGGAACAAATGCTATCAAATAATCAGCACTACAAACCAAGATATTCTGAGCAGGAAATATGTTTCAGTAAGAGGGGCAAGACAATTAAAGAAATTTTATCACTTCATGGTAATTCACACATGCCAGGTCACCAAGTCTGCACTGAGTAAGCAAACAGACTACACTTGGTTCTCTGGGGGCGGGGGGGAGGGGGGGAGGAAGGAGGAAATTCAGCCATAGCTTCCACTCCTGACTCACCAAAAAAAACTCAAGTGGAAATCAGATGAGAAGGTGCATGTGGTGTGTTCATGCCTATCGAGACTTGTATGCAAAGATCAATTCTAGCACTAGATATTGGAGGTTGTTGGCAGCTGTGGAAAACTACTAAAGAACCAGTCCATTTAGTAAAGGAAAATAAAAAATCATGAAAACTCCACAACTGTCTCTGCATGTCGAAGATGTGGACTAGAATGGAGAGAGGTTATTGGGGAAGACAACAATATCGTTAAAGATGTAGGTTCCTTAGGGGCTGTGAGACACACAATAGCAAGTTGGTAGGGTTTATGGCAAAAGATAAAAGGCAGGAATGTATTTGTGGGGGCTCTGCCACTGACAATAGAGATAATAGCGAGAGAGGAGGCATAAAATACATTGAATTGGAATGGAGTGACTGGGATTCTACAGTGCTCAAAAATGCAGTAGTGGGTGATGCAAAAAGAATAGAAAATAAGCAGCTTATTTGAGGCAGGCTCAGATTCTCACTCAGCTGAACCAGAAATTTAATCATCTCCATGAAGGGATGAGATCAGCAAAGTGAATATCAATCCGTCTGTGCTTTTCTCCCCTCATGCTGTGCAGTTGATCAATGATTGGGTCATAGCCATAATGAGATCCAGAATATAACAACTTCAGCTTCCCTCTAGTTATGTACATGCAGGCATATGATGAATGAACTATGACATGTGATCCGAAGGTTGGTTTAGTTACATGGAAACCATAAAAGGAAAGGAATATATACTGAATGCATCTTATCTGCATTATAATTTTAACTGTGATGGTCATTGGTCATGCTATTTTAGATTTAGCCCTTTGGAGAAACCACTGATATGAGGGATGTTAATTTCTAACAGAGTTAGAAAATAATTCATCCTGTGCCCTTCATTGCTTTTGTCAAAGGACG
>JARFYF010000022.1:37272684-37284918 GCA_030265395.1 Rhina ancylostomus | reverse complement strand
ATCTCAGAGAGTTTCGAACTGCTTGCACATCACTTTTACATTCACATAACCCATCGGTTTCTTGCAAAACCCATATGTCGTATCCAGGTGGCTCTACTCCACTTCCATTATCATTTCTGTGGGTTATTCCCTGCTTGCACTCTATTTCCAAACTTGTGGTTATTCAGCACAGTTCCTCAGTCATTATGTCCACTATATTGAATTGGCTTTCATGAATTTTCATTTGCTGGATCATACATTTAATGACCCAGAAGACCTGTCCTAAAAAGGACTTCAAATTCCAAAGTCTGTAGCCTGACCACATTCACCAGGCATTTCCTTTGATGCCTGGTTGCATATGCCAAATTTGTAAATCATTAAAGTCTCTAAAGGTGCTAGTTTAATTATCCCTTCTTTACATTGTTCTGGTAAGATTTTATCATTGCTAAATGAATTGCATGTATAGGATGTCTTCAGCCACAACGTTACCTTCCACTGTTCATTTACTGCTGGGTTTCCATTCTCTGTCCCCTTCTGGAATGCAAATGATATTGTTCAGCTAGAGAAACATTTCCACTTGTTCCATATACAGGGCAAATAGTTGAGAACTTGCTGTATTTTTCAAACACATCACCATATATGTCACATCCACTGCCTACCATCATCACTGCTGTATGTAAGGAATCCTATTCTTTATTCCTATCACACTTAATTACTGCCATTCTTTTTCCTTAAGATCTTCATAATCATTGTAAGTGCTTATAGGCTCCTACTTAATAAAACAAACAACAGAGGCAAAGCCAATAACAAATCATGGAGACACAAGAGACTGCAGATGCTGGAAATCTGGAGCAACACATCTTTTATTAAAGGCAGTCAACTTCCAACTAACATCAGTGTCTGATATAGCTATCAACAATTATTTGATGCTCTGTAGGTGCACTAATCCTCATACCTAATACAATCTCTCAAGGATTACTCAGTCTATACTGAAAGGTTTTAAACATTATTATGATCTTTGCAAGGGTATACACAGAGTGGGAACCATCCAGGAAATGGGCCCTACATAATCATTTAGCACTTCAAGGATCAATATTTGTGTGTTTGTGTGTGTGTGTGTGTGTGTGTGTGTGTGTATTTCTTTAAGTATACAATACATCTGTTTAAAGTGCCCTTCAAAAGCTGTCAAAATTAAATAACTCTTGATGATCATTTCCATCCCACATGTACATTCACATTCATCTCCCCACCCATATGGGTTGTTTTGTTACTCACTAGTATGTTTCTGTTTCATCTTTTTAATATAGAATGAATGACATTATTTGGTTTCTCTCATTCTTCTATGCTCTCTTACAACCACACACACAAAGAAAAACAGAGTTGAATGTGAATATTAATATGGATTTTTATTAAGCCATAGAGAATTTCATGTACTGCAATGATGTTTTTCTCAGAATTATAAACAGATAAAACTTAATGGTTGTCATTAGGAGGCAAATAACCACGAACAATCAAGAAATGATCCATAAAATTACTGACTAAAAAACAAATAATTCAAATAATGAAAGTCCTCAGTGGAGACTGAGTGGGTTAATTTATTCTGATCTTCTATACATAAAGCATTCGTCACTTTTGAAAAATCTTTGCATGTTAATCAAGCTTATTACCCTCAGCTAATGTGCTAAATTTTATTCATTATAGAATTCAAATTATAAATTTTATTCTATGGAAAACAAGGTATTCAACGAAAGATGATCAAAATGAGGATGGTCTATATGGTAAATAACATATTTTTAACAATATACATAAGTCTATATGACAAATTGACTAATACCACCAAATTGCAGACATGTGTAATTATGTACATTTGCTCTTTCTGAAGTTATGAAGCCTACTTTTAACTTTAAAATTATTGAAAATCCTAACTTAAATCATAATATTTATTGTAATAAGAACCATAATTACCATAATAGCCATTTCATTGGTGACCTTGGCTTATTTCTGGTATTTTATTCTTGGTAAATCTCACTGTTCCTATAAATTTGCAAAAAAACTTGCCTCTATTGTAATATGTCTTCTATTTGTCATCTCTGCTAGATTTCTCCAGTTTCTTGCAAACATGAGAGGTAAATGGAGTTGACAAGGACTGGATAACTAAGTGCTATTGTTTGTTGGACCCAAAGCAGCAGTAGTGTTTTCTACAAGTTTCCACTTCTACCAAAGCTACCGACACATTGCTACATGGGTACAAGGGGAAAGAAACCACACCACTCAGAGAAAATTGTAGTTTTGAGATTCCCAACACCATCTCATTTGTACCCCTGATTTCCTATTCCTGATCACTTAATAATGATTTTGACAATCTACTTATCTGGATCAACGAGGTTTTTGTTTCTTTCAATGCTTTAGAAATAGTTTATAAACATTAATTTTCTGGACTAAAATATATAGGGCATAACTTCAAAATTCATAGAACACAAAAATCAGAAAGGTGGCAGAGTAACAAACTTCAGGAGGACACAAAATGTAGTGAAATGGGCATACACAAGATGAAGTGGAGATATGAAGTGATAATTTTGGATGAAAAAATGAGATATAGTTGGGGGAGGAGGTGCTGTGTGATTCCAGTGCAAGACAAGGGGGTTATTCTGAAAGCATCTGGGATTCTTAACTTTATAAACTAAGGTTAATCATAAACTTCCTTCTTACCTGCACACAGGATACAAAGAAAAACTTGACATCTAACAGTTGATGATTTTCTGTCGCCAACCTTGGATTTCTCTCTCCTCTTTCCTATAATTGTTTATTTTTACTGCCAAATGCTGTTGTTTCTTTTAACTTTTGCATTTTTTCTCCTCATCCATACTTAGTTTGTAACAATCCAGATTCATCTTGTTTTCTTCAATCAGTTTTATTTTTTTCTCTCATACTTTAAAACTGGGATCTTGCATCACATGTATTTCTTTTATGTTAAAACCTAAAACCCATGCTTTGTTTCACAGTTTTGCTGATCTATATCTCCTTTTAAAATCTTTACAACTTTGTTCATGTGCAACTTTGGAAGTATTGACTCCCCATTTATAAACTTGTGAAAATGTGGTTTGTAACCATCAGCAGTTATCTAGAAAGTGATGATTTATGATTGCATTGCTATTGGTAGAGACAAATCTATATCTTGTTTAATTTCTTAATTTGATTTTAGCCAGCAATTCTCTGAACAACTTATTGAAAGATGGTGCATTTCATGCAGTCTTCCCACTTCATGAGGTAAATATTATTTATTCTGCATTTATGTGGTGCCTTATCATGTGCAGTAATACATTTAAAATGAAATATTTTTGCATGTAGGCAAATTTACCAGGCAATTCTATCATGAGGACTAACAACCAGTAAATGAGATGAATGACTAATTGATCTGTTTTTGGTCCAACAGTGGCACAAATCTTTTTACAATCATTTGAATGAGGAGATATGACCTTGGTTTAACATTTCATGAAACACTCAATTGAAATGTGCTTCAATTAGATTAAATCCACTTCTTAGATTATGTATTGCTTAAAAAGCTCTACCTTCAACTTAATTAAAAAGCAAGTGATCTTTTTAAACCATTTTATGGGGTTTTAGAAGTAGATCCAAGTGTAGTGATACTGTAATGTCATAGTCATATTTAATAATATCCACTATGAAAAAAAATGCCTTCATTTCATTTAATAAAGCCAAATATAAGCCACATCACATTGAGTTTGTAATAAAGCCAGAAAATGCTGGAAGTACTCAGTTGGTCAGTTACTCTGTGGGAAGAAAAACAGACCTAACGTTTCAGGTTGCAGACCCATCATCAGGAAAGAGACAAAAGGGGCTCATTAAGCTGCAGGGAGGTTGGGGGTGAGGGGAGGAGGGGAAATATTTCCCATAGGGTAAACCAGGGTGCCCATGGGAAGGAGCTGTAAATAAGCTTATCTGGTCAATGAATGAATGGGTCCAGATGTAGGGTCTCAGCCTGAAATGTTGACTATTCCTTTGCCTCCACAGATACTGCTTCTTCTAGCAGTATGCTTTTCACTCCAGATTCCAGCATCTGCGGTCTCATATGTTTCGAATGAGTGAATGGAAACTGTTAGAGAGTGAGAACATAGACAAAAAAATATGGACAAGAGACTGCAGGAACTTCAAAGTGCAGAGCAGGAAGACATGCCCAGCAGATCATGCTGGACATATCCTACACTACCAGAGGAAAAAAGAACAAAGGCAAAAAAGCAACAAACAAGCTGAACCAATATCACAGATGGATGACTGTTACAGATAGAAATCGAGTTACCTGTCGTGTAGAGTTCAACATTAAGTCCAGAAGGCTGCATTGTTCCCAGGCAGAAGATTAAGCGTTATTCCTCAAGCTAGCATTGGGCCTCATTGTAACAGTACAGGAGGCCACAGACCAATAGGTCAGAGTGGGAGTAGGACAGAGAATTAAAGTGGTAGGCAACGGGTCAGCTCAGAGTCACACCTGTGGAATGAACTCTACATTGAGCAGACCACATTATGAATACCGAAAGCAGTACACTAGATTGAAAGAAATGCAAATGAATCACTACTTCAGCTGGAAAGATTGTTTGGGTCACTGGATGGTGGGCAGGGAAGACATGAAAGGACAATGGTTGCAAGACAAAGTGCGATAAAAGGGGGGGGTGGTTGAGGGAAACAGAAGGGTGGACCAAGGAGTCATGGTGGAAACAGTCACTATGAAATACTGAAAGGGGAAGAGAGAGGAAGATGCGTTGTGGTGGTGGAATCTCTTTGAGAATGGCGGAAATTGCAGAAGATGATCTGTTGAAGGCAGAGGCTGGTGGGGTAGAAGGTAAGGATCAGGGGAACCCTATCCAAGTTCTGTCCTGGAGGAGAGAGGGTGAGAGCAGAGGCATAGGAAATTGATGAGATTTTCAAATCAAGTTTGTGTTGTTGCAGATAACTGCAGCAGTTCATTCTTACAAATACCAATTATTAATTAAGTAAGAGTGGCCTTGCTGGAGTCGCTAGTGAAACTCTGAATAAAGGCAGCAAACAAAATTCATAATTATCTAATTTTGAAGGAAAGCTGCAGTAAAGGTTTAAAGGAAAGACCTAAAGAAAGAAATGCTTAGAGTAGGTGACTTATTTTATGTCAGCCTCAATGAGATTCATCTTTGAGATATCCCTGTTCATGGACTTCATTGCAGTGGCTGTCAAGATAAAGACTGCCATCAACTTTTAGGTAATGAATTCTTTCCAGGACGGTCTGACCATGGCCAACTAATTCTGCTGAGATATCAATGAAGACAGTCACAAATCGCCATTCATCAACAACCCCTATGTTACGTTCCCTTTGTCGCCAACCATCAAAGTGATCAACTGGCTATGGTGTGAAAATAAAAGCAACCAAAGATCAAATATTCCAAACCAAGGCTAACTTTATAAATCAAGTTGTGCCACAAACCATACAAGCACCAAATAATTACTTTGTACATGTATTCCATGTACCTTTATCTATCCTAGTGTTCCTCTGCAGTAGCTAATTACTACTCAAACAGTATGGTCTCAGTCATCAGCAAAGTGATGTGAAGTGTTGTCAAGTACTTTCAAGTGGCACTTATTCATCAATAACTTGCCCACCATTAGCCAGTTAGAGTTTTTCCAGGACCACTTTAGCCTTTGTTCAATTGTGGATCAAAGAATTGAATTCCAGAGATGTGGTGAGAATGACTGCCCTTGACATCAATGCTGTTTTTGATTGGATGTTGCACAAAGAGCCCAAGTAAAATGTAAGTCAATGGTCATCTAAGGATTAGTACCCCATCAGTACCTTACACATAGTAAGACAGATATGGGTGTTGAAGGCCAATCATCACTGCAGCAGTGTCCTCGGCCCAACCATCTTCATTTGCTTTATCAGTGATATTCTTTCCATGATAAGGTCTGAAATCTGTTATCACAGATCACAATGTTAGATAGAACATTCTGAACATTTTGCAGGGTCCAACCTCAAAATTGGTGGAAGAAACAGTTCAAATTGGATGCATGTATATAGAAATTGACCCCAGATAAAAGCTTTATGACAAAATATATATCAAGAACTATGGTCAAATAATAAAATATATTACGTGAAAATTTTCACCAATTTATAGGTTATTCAAATTACTGAGGATTGACAACAACCTATGCAAACTCAGATGATTATGTTCACTGATGATTGTACAATGTTCAATTTCATATACAACTCCTCAGCAAATTATGCCTACAAACAGCAAGACCTAGTCAACATTCAGGCCTAGGCTGGTAGGCAGTAACTAACATTTGCACCACATAAATGCCAGGTGATCTATAACAAGAGAGAGTCCAATCACCTGCTCTTGACATTCAATGACTTTACAATCATTGAGTCCCTCACAATTAATATCTTGGCGGGGGGGGCGCTGGAAGTGGTGGGGGTCACCATTGACCAGGAGTACAACTAGATCTGCCAGATAAATACCATGGCTACAAGACAGAGTCAGAGACTGGGTATTCTGTCATGAATGACTCAATTCCTGACACCCAAAGCCTTTCCACAAGTCAGCAGTGGGATGAAAAACTCTCCACTTCTCTGGATGAGTACAGCTCCAAAAACACTCAAGAAACTTGACTAAATCCATAACAAGCAGTCCACTTAAATGGTACCCCATCTATAACCCTAAGCATTCATTCCCTCCCCCATCGGAATTCAATAAGCGTAGTACATACCATCTGCAAAATGCACTACAGTTACGCACCTAGTCCACTTAGACAGGACTTCTCAGACCCTCAATTTCTACCATCAGGATAGATAGCACCACCATCTGCAGCCTCTCCTCCAAATTGCATATCATCTTGACAGAAATAAATCATCATTCTTTCATCATACTGGGTTTAAATCTTTGAACCCCCTAGTCAACAACAGCATAAAAGTAGCTCACCAGATTAACTGTGACAGTTCAAGAAGGGGGCTCAACACCATCTTCTCAAGGGTGATAAGTGATTGGTATTAAAATTTGACCTTGTCAGTGATGTTCAAATCCTGAAAAATTAATAAATATAAGAAAACTGTTGCGGTGTAGTGTGGCTGGCAGTAACTGCTCACCTACACTGAAAAGACTGCAGATGGCCTTGCATTCCAACATTGAGTAGCTCTGAGCTTTGTGCACCACAGGGCTACTGGCACCTCAACATTCTCTGTAAATCGTTGGAATAAAGAAACATCTCAATCCAGAGCAATGGAGGCAGACTGAGCTCCCACTTCAGCAAATTGATGCAGAGTGGTTTTGCTTTTTCCAGCACTATCCAACTTCTCACCTGGAGTATCAGAACAGTAACAAGGCTAGAAGAGATAGTAATCAGTGGACAAGATTCAAGGTTAACTTGCTATTGAACTGGAAGTATTTTTCTTCATACAGTGGATTGTTTGGATGTAGAATCCACTGCCTGAAAATGTGATAGATGCAGTTTGTAAATAATTTTCAAAAGTGAATAGAATTTATGCTTGAAGGGAGAAAAGAAATGCTAGGCTAAGGGGAAAGAACAAGATTGTGGAACTAATCCAATAGTTCCAACAGGTTCAATAAGCATTCTTTTCTGTATGATTCTATGAAAATTAGCAGGGGAATAAACCCAAATGGAGACCAGGGAACAAGACCAGCAAATATATGGTAAAAGTGCAAAGGAAATGAAAGTAGAGACTTGGTATCTCCCTTCAAAAGGATTGACTCAGCAGTCCCTCTGCACCGAGTGTGGACTAGGCCATTCCATACCTGGGAATATTTCAACTGCGTTTAACCTGAGACCTTTCATGTTCCAATTCATGCCTGTACAACCCCCAATAAAGGTCATGAAAGCAGAGTCCACTGACGTCTGTTCTGGACCAACCCAGTTAAAAAGCTTTTTTTTTTCAAGTGCATATTTTTAGGTTTGGATTCAGATGCACAATTGGAGGTCCATATTCATATATCAAAAATTACCAAAGACTGAGTTAATCACAAATAATGTCCATTTTGGACTGTGCCTTTAACTATGTTGCTAGAGCTTAAAAAGGGCCATACGTTCCTGCTGGAAGACAACAAATGCACCAAACTAAGCCTTGTGAACTGGCTGCACTTAGTCTCGAGCACATTAGGGCCAGATCTTACTAGTGATTCTAAATGGACCTGCTAGGTTTTAAGCATTGAAACAGAGCAAACACTAGACTTCAACTCATGTGTTGTGAAATATGGAAGTCTATGATTTGGAAGCCAATTTTGTCAGTTCACGCTGCTGATGGAGCCCACCTAGAATCCAGTGGCAGAGGTCAGTCTTGCTCGGATTCTTCAGCATCATGCTAGAGAATTGTCTCTTGAAAACTATACCAGGTCAGAACTTGTGTAGGATTTGAGACCCCTTGATTTCAATCAAGAATGTGTGCTAAGATTTAGGAGGCAAGGTCATAGTAAATTACTTGTTTGAGATTATATTCTGATATTTTAATGTTTTTGACTTTCAATGATTTCTTTTTAAAATCTATTAAATTACTTCTTAATGTTTTTAAATAAGAAATATTTAAAAACTGATAAAGTCACAACTTTTACAGCTGTGAAAGGCCTACCCTCAGCTGTGGTTCCAAGATGTTCAGCACCTATTTTCAACTTTCTGGAGAAGGGCCTTGAGATATTTGCCACATTAAGGGTGTTATATAACACAGCATGATAGAAGGAGTTTGCATAAGTTGTTGTCAATCCTCAGTAATTTGAATAACCTTTTGAGATTCTGATTTGCTTTTGTTCTATTTAGCAAGACATTCACAAGAAAGAAGGCAAGTTGCAAAGTGAATGGGCAAAGTGGAAATGCTTATTTAAGAAACAACCCATCGATGAAATAAGGTATCATGAAAAAAAGTATAATGATTTTCAACTTTAGATTGTGCTTGTAGGCATGTCAGCTGTAGAATTAAATTGTGCAATAATGCAATGTAAATGTGAAGTGTAATGTAAAACATTTTAGTAGGAAGAGCAAAAAAGACAAAACCAATTGAAAAGGTACAATTCTAAAGTGGGGACAGAATCAGAGGAGTATATTTGCAAAGTGGAAAGTGGTAGAGGAGGTTGGGAAAGCAGTGAAAAAGGGATAGGGAAGCCTGGGCTATTTAGGAAGAGGAAAGGAGGACAAAGCAAGAAAATTATTTTGATTCCCTATGAACACTGGGCTGGATCTTGGAAAAGAATGCTGGTAACTCCAAGTGGAACAGCTGGTGTTTCCTGGCATAAGTGCCTATGAATTCATGATTACTGCTCATGAGTGCAGGGATGCAGATGTTTCAGATATCCTATTTGCCCACCAAGACTCATGGATTCTAGCAGGTGAGTGCAAAATTGCCGCAATCTGCTGGAAGGATCTGAGCCAGTTTGGACTTGGTGCAAGGATGATGTTGATTTTAGTATTAATCAATGCGAAGTGTCTTAACACACCTGAAAACAAAACAGGGAGTCTAAGATGATTTCAGTTCTTAATCAAATATTTATCCAGCCCTTTTATTAAAACTAAAAGTGAATATTTGCAAAAATAATTGCTATTGATATGCCTTCTTCAAACATTTATAAATGTAACAGCAGAAATTTAACGTTTTGGATGTCTCTATTTGCAGGGAATATTTTGGAGAGCGGATCACCTTGTATTTTGCCTGGCTTGGCTGGTACACCACCATGCTGATCCCTGCTGCTCTATTTGGAGTCTTAGTCTTTCTGTATGGATTAATGTACTTTGAAGACGATCAAGTGAGGTATAGTATTGGCAATGTGTTTCAAACATTGGGGAGATGGATTACTGGTATCTCACATAATAACATTTAAAAAAAATTTGTACAGGCTATTTAACATCACCAGCTAAATTGATCTGAATAAGATATATAAACATTCTCACTGTAATAATTACAATAAATGCTGAGACATTGAACAGCTGTAGCTTTGAGTGCAAAAGAGCAAATGCCAAAACCATAATTGCACAGTTCAAAATCATTGGATTACAGTGCTATTTAAGGAATGAACACTGGATGGAGGTCTAAAAAGCATAGATCAGCATTTTTGCTGAGGGAATTCCAAGGCAAGGAAAATAGCTGAAGGCTGGATTATGAGTACTGCTCAAATGGGTGCAGTAGCAATAGAATGAGTTTTCTTTGAGTCAACAATGAACCTGCTACATATCTAACATCTAAGATTTCACTGACCAATGTACAGCTTGAATTGAAATAAGAAATTGCTGAAAATGCCCAGCATGATCATGCAGTATCTGGGGAAAGGAAAACAGAGTTAATGTTTCAGGTCAAATACCCTTTGACAGAACTGAGAAAGAAAGCAAGCAAGTTAATTTTAAGTTTCAGAGAGGGTGGGGAAGGGATAGATAGGATGAAGGGAAGATCTTTGATAGAGTGAGGCCATGGCTGCTGTTATCATTAGCTATTAATGAAGCCATCTGATTGATAGGTTAATAAGAGTATGCAGAAAGAATACAGGCAAAGGAACACGTAAAAACTGTGAAATTCAGAGGTATAGGAAATACCCAGCAAGTCAGACCATGCTAGTGGACAGAGAAACATAAATATTACAAATATTCGAGCAGAACTGGCCAATTCTGACACAAATGGAAAAAGCAAGTTATCTGAAATTGTTGATTTTGGTATTGAGTCTGAAAGGTTGCAGCATACCCAGATGGAAGATGAGATGGTCAGGCTATAGTTGGACCTCATTACAACAGTGCAGGAGGCCAAAAACAGGACTGGGATAGATAATTAAAATAACTGACAGTTGGTAGCTCAGGGCTGCCCTAATGGACAGAATGGAGGGGTTGCTTAAAGCATACACCCAATCTAATCTGTATCTGGTTTCTCTAATGTAGCGGAGACCACATTGGAAGAAGTGCAAGTGAATTACTACTCCACTGGTCCCTAGATAGTGAAAAGAGGAAAAAAGAGGAAGGTGTTGCATCTCCTGTGGTTGCCTGAGAAAGTTCCATGAGAAGGGGAGTGGTTGATGGAAATAGAAAACTTGAGCAGGGAGTTGCAAGGCAACGGTCCCTTTGGAATGCTGAAATGGGAGGGAATGGGAAGATGTTTCTAGTGGTGAAAACTCATTGATGGTGGCAGAAATTGTGAAGGATGATCCTTTGAATGTGGAGTCTGGTGGGGAGGAAATTGAAGACCAGAGGAACTTTATCCTTGCTCTGTCTGGGAGGGGAGCACTTGAGACCAGAGGTCAGGAAATGTGGCCAAGGCCTCTGTTAGCCCATGGGAGTGAGGAAACTATGTTTCAGGAAGAAGGAAGATATCTCAGAGGCAAATGTGTGGAAAGTCTCAACACAGGAGCAGATAAGTTAACTCCTTTTCTCCCTCCACAGATACTGCCTGACCTGCTGTGTTCACAGAATTAGTTTTAAAATTTCATATTTCCAGCTTCTTCAGTTTTTCGATCTTTATTCACAGCTTTAATTGGCTTTCTTTTCTTTCCATGAACCAGTAAGGAAATTTGCAGTGCTACTGAGATTATTATGTGCCCACTGTGTGATCAACGTTGTCAATACTGGAGGCTCAATGAGACATGTTCCTATGCTAAGGTACTGTATATCATTTAGGAAGGCAGTGGTGGTCACTTTTCATGAGGTGAAAATGTTTTGGCCCTGCTCCAGCCAAAACAATGGTGAAATTAAAACCACCACTGGCTTTTCAGATGGGCACCTTTTCTAGAAGCAGCCCAATTTCTTTTCCACTAATCTTAGATTGCTGTGCAGCAAATTGAAATTTTGTCCCATTTAGCTTCTTGAGGAATCCAATACCTCCTCGCTAAAATGTTGCTTGTATCTGTTTTCTGCCACTGCTTTAATTATTGTCTAAAGCAAGGAGTAAACTTAAGCACTGGGATTGAGAAACTAAGATGTTTTATGCATCGTATCACCTTTGAATAGTTCTGATGAACAATATTTTATTCTATTCCTGCAGGTCACACAACTGTTTGACCATGAAGTAACTGTTATTTTTGCAATGTTCATGGCAATCTGGGGTATGTATTCTCTTTGGTTCAGCGTTACCTTCCACTTAATTGTTGATATAAGAAAGTGATCCAGATGTTAAATTTGAAGGTAATAGCAATGGAAATCACAAAACATTTGTACTATAAGTATGGAGACACAAGAGAGACTGCAGATGCTAGAAATCTGGAGCAACACACACAAAATGCTGGAGGAACTCAGCAG
>JARFYF010000022.1:36970440-36980706 GCA_030265395.1 Rhina ancylostomus | reverse complement strand
TTGATTATGCTGGCTGCTTCACCAAGACAGTGAGAGGTATAGACAGAGTCCATGGAGGGGAGGCTGGTTTCCGTGATCCACTGGGCTGTGTCCATGATTCTCTGCAGTTTCTTGCGGTCCTGGGCAGAGCAGTTGCCATACCAAGCCGTGATGCATCCGGATAGCATGCTTTTTATGGTGCATCGATAAAAGTTGGTTGAGTGTCAAAGAGGACATGCCAAGTTTCTTTAGCCTCCTGAGCAAGTAGAGGTGCTGGTGAGTAAAAGCTTTTATGTATCTCTGTTATACAAAGACACTTTAAAAACTACTTTATATAACAGAAATTATTAAATTTAAAAATAAAAGAATAACATTTATTGCAAATACCATTAAAACTCTAATCAGTGAAATCACTAAAATAGAGCGAAATACCTTTTGCTTTCTCAGCAACAAACAAACTGCTGGAGGAACTCAGCGGGTTGAGCAGCATCTGTGGGGGGAGAGGAATTGTCGATGTTTCAGGCTGGTCCTTTTGCAGGGTTTCAATTTGAAACGTAGATAATTCCTTCCTCCCACACAGATGCTGCTCGACCACCGAGCTCCTCAGCAGATTGTTTGTTGTTCCAGATTCCAGCATCTGCAGTGTCTGGTGTCTCAGGTCAAGTCGAGTTTATTGTCATGTGCACAAGTATGGTGAGGTGCAGGTCCAATGAAAAACTTGCTTGCAGTAGCATCATAGGCACATAGGTACAGACAACACACAGAATATAAATTGTACATAAATTATAAGGTCTACATATACATAATGTCTTCACCCTTTTCTTCCTAATCTCCAGTTTGGGATATCAATTCAGATGGGATAGGATTCCAGCATAAGAATGGAGAAAAGCGTGATTGGGCTCTGCCATCTGACTCCACATGGATTTCAGTGGTAGAGAAGGGTGACACTCACCCTGCCATCTGCCTCTCATCTCTTTCCGGACTTCCCTGCAGACTCCGGCCACAGCTCCCTTTTAACCTCACACATTTCTCGTGGAGCCCAACACTTAATAATGATTAGGGCTGGGCTTTTGCTCAAACAGTGTGAATAACGACCTCCCTCCCTCCCCGAGATGCAGCTGTATAGGCAGGTGCTGCCTTGAATTCTGTCTCAGAATTGCATCATGATATCTTCAGACCATTATTCAGGCCCGAGCATTTTAATTTAACCCCGGGTCAAAACATTAGTCGCTCAACCAGCTGTGCAACCCAGAACAAATGCGACTCACATTTGTGATGTCTCTATTGTCCCGTCCAGTGTGCCTCACGGTTTAAAGCAGGTTTTTGCTGGGGGTGGGAGATGTAAACGGTTACAGTGAGGTGGCTGAACATTGATGGGGAGCGGTGGGGGGAGATGTCTGGAAGGCTAGGTTGAGAGGAATGGCCCATTCAGGATCAGAGTAATGGGATGGGGTTGGTGGAAATGATTGGGATATGGTTTATATTTGATTTATACCTGATGTTGGGAACCTTGGATTTTGTAAGGAAGTCGAGACATGACATTTGATAAGTCTTGAGCCTGTGACTTTTGAAGTTTGGGGTTTCTGCAAACATTTTCTGGGTGTTGGAGACCAGGTAACAGCGACCGAATGTGTGATTCATAAACTGCATTATTGATGCATCATTCGAGTGCGAGAGTGGTGTAGTGATTCCTATGTTCATTCGAGGTGTTGAATATTACTCAAGATCACAGAGTATTTTCCAGCAAGAAAGAAGGCATTCAGTCCAATCAGTCCCTGCCAGTGTTAATGCACCACATTAGCCTCCTCCCACCTTGTTTCACTTCACCCTTTGATCTTTGGTTGGACTCGCTTGGTGGTGCCAGATGAAGTAGGTCGCTTCTTGGCACTGCTCCATTCACTTTCTAACTTTTTGTACGCCACCCCTTACTATCTATTCTAAAGTTTTAATAAGACTTTTATAATACTAGTATAAGATTGGATTTTGATTTTTAACTGCTGGAAATGAACACCAGAGCTAAAGGTGCAGCTGAAAACAAGGGGAATGGAGACCCTCAACTTGCTTTGGAAGCTACTTCTAAACTCCTGGATAAAAAGCTTGTTCAGAAATTTTCCACTTTGGAAATGCTGTTAAAGGAGGTTGAAAACAGACTAACAACACTCAAACAGGAAAATGTTAAACAATAGAAATTAATTGCTGAACTGGATGAAGCTGGCAAAGAGAGAGAGAGATCGTAGACTGAGCTCACTGGAAAAGGATTTAACTGCGACCACCCAAATACTGGAACAGCAAAGACAGAAGATTATTGATTTAGAAAGTCGAAGACAGAGGAACAATTTGAGGATTATTGGCCTTCGTGAAGATGCCGAAACTGGTAATCCTATTGAATTCTTTTTTTTCTTTTCCAAACTTCTGATGGATATGTTTGGCTCTGAAGTTTTCTCTGTACGTCTCATACGTGATCGTGCTTACCAAGCTATAAGACCAAAACCTCCAGCAGAGCAAAAACCATGGCCAGTAATATTAAGATTTCACTGTGTGAGTACTAAAGAGCATTTGATTTGAATTGCTCGTTGTCAAGGAATGATCCAATATAAAGACTGGAAGTTTCATCTGGTTGAAAATTACAGTCTAGAAGTTATGAAAGAGAGATTGCATTATAAACCGATTTATGTTGCAGCTTTGTCAAGGGAAGTATCAACTTGCATTGCTGTTTCTAGCTTGTCTGAGGATTGTACTCCCTGACAAATCACGTAAATGGTTTAATTCCGTGAATGATACGCAGTTAGCAAGAGTGACAGAAATTTAAATGATAATGAAGTGTATCTATAAGCAACCAACTGAAACAACAGGTAAAGAGCGAATATTAAAGGCAAACAAAACAGAAATGGATGACATAAATAGAGGGAAATGAGTTTGATTTAAACATTCCATGTTATTTTACCTTTAGGAAGGACAGAGAAAATGAAAAATGGGTCATGTAGGGTGAGGGGCTGGGTTAGGGGGTGGTAGTGTTGATAACAAATGACGACAAAGGGACTGTAATAAGGAATAGTTTAGTCCCAAAAGAAAAGGAAATAGACTCAATATAGGTGAAGATAGGAGGTAACAAAGGATTTTTAAAAAGAGCATCAGTTGGAGTGGCTAACAGGCTTATTAACAGTTTCATTACAGGAGAGAGAAAGAATCAGGAAATAAGAAAAACATGTTTACCATTAACATGATCCAATTGTTTAAGTATGGCCAGTACATTGGCTAAGATAAATAGGAAATTAGATTAATTGGTTTGCCAGTGGATAAACAGTGACAAGCATCTGATGAACTACATCAAAATTCTCCAACAAATGAAGATTTCACTGAGTAATAAGAATTCTTGGTGAGTAAAGTGATTTGCGGCTAACTTTGGAGGTTCAGACAGTATGAGATTAAACAATAAGGCAAAAAGTGTTGCTCAGCAAAACAGTAAACCTGAGACAGATTGAAAGAGTTTTTTTGGAAACAGTAATGAACTAAAATTGATTGGGGGGGGGGTAGATAATGAGAATAAGTTAGCAAGAAATTCAAAAGTAAGATTATAAGAGCTTCTATAGTTATATAAAAATGAACAAATAGCAAAATTAAATGTGAGTCCCATAGTGACAAGACGGGAGAAATTATAATGGGAAATTAACAAACTGACCAAAGCATTAAACAAATATTTTGTATCTGTAGTCATTGCAAAAGATGTAATAAATGTAGGAGAAACCAAAGGTCTAATGACAATAAGAGACTTAAATTCTTTAATATTGCAAAGAGAAAATACTGGAGAAACTGAAGAGATTAAAATTTGACAGATCTCCCAGACCTGATAGCCTGTATCCCATGGTTCTAAAAAAATAGACAGCAGAGAAAGCAGGTGCTTATGTGCTTTCTTCCAGAGCTTACTGGATTTAGGAACGGTCACAACACATTGAAAGATGGCAAATGTAACAAATGTTTTCAAAATGACCAAGACAAAATAAGGAACTGCAGACCAGTTAACCTACCATCTCTTTTAGAGCAAAATGCTAAAACCCTAGATTAAAGATGTAATAATAGGAACTTAGAAAACCATAATATTATAATATTTACATGCTTTTTAATGGAAAATTATTTGATATAGATAATAATTTTGTGACAATATAATTAGCAGGGAGGAGAAAGGGGAACTAGCAAACAAAATATATCTGGACATTTAAAAGACATCCGATAAAAGGTTAGCACATAAAAGGAGGACTCGTGCAATTCGGGGCAATGTTCCCGTAAAGAGAGAGGTTTGATCAAAGCATAGAGCACCAATAATTGGGTTGTTTTCAGATTGGCAAACTGTTATTGGTGGGTATCTCGGCAATCAGCCTTTAGCCCTCAGTTAACCACAATTTAAATTAATGATATGTGAAATGACAGGGTAAGGTATTCAAGTTTGTTGATGACAGGTGGAAAACTGCACCTCCAAGAGGACACGAAAATTTGCTGAGCCCTCCTTCTCTTGATTGGCCACCAAGTTAGCAGTCCTTTGGTTTTGGCCTGTCTTTCCTCCACTTCTTGCCACTGTCAGTCTAAACTGTGGGCTGTTTGCTTATCCCTGGCACCCTCTTACATATGAGCATAAGAAATAGAAACAGCGACAGACTATCCAGCCCATCAAGCATGCTCTGCCAGATGAAGACCACAGATGATCTTCTCCCTCAGTGCCCTTTTCCTACACAATTCCTAAATCCCTCGATTCTTTTACATTGAGAATCTATTGATCTCAGTTTTGAATAAAGACAATAATAGAGTTTCTACAGTGTTCTGGAGTTGAGAATTGCGTAGATTTGCCACTCTGAGTGCAGAAATTTCTCCTTAACTCTGTCCTATATAACCTAGCCCTTATTCTGAAACTGTGACCCTTGGTCCAGACTTACTTGTTAGAGAAAATATTCTCTGGGTATCCACCCTGTTGAGCTCTGTTGAATTTTGTAAGTTTCAACAAGATCTCCTATTCTTCTAAACTGTAAGGAATACAGGCCAAGTCTACTTAACCTCTCCTTGTACAGCAAACCTGCCATCCCTGGAACCAGTCTAGTGAATCTTCACTACAGTCTGTTCTAAGTACGTCCTTACGTGGTTAAGGAGACTAATACTGCACACAATATTCTAAGTATAACTCTGGCCTTATGCAATTGCAGGAAGACTTCTTTATCCCTGGATTCGAATCCTCTCAGAATATAGACCAAAATACCAGTTTCCTCCTCAAAGATTGTTGCACATACATGTTAGTAGTGGCTTGTGCACAAACACACTTAGTTCCCTTTGAACATCAACACTTCCATTTACTTTTTAAACACTATGCTTTTCTGTTTCGTACACCAAAGTGGATTTCCTCACCTTTTGTCCATGTTATACTCCTTCGCCATGTTCTCACCCAGTCGCTCACTTGTCTACTTCCCGTTGAAACCTTCTTACGTACTCTACCTCCTCTGGTATTATCATCAAACTTGGAAATAGGACATTTGGTCCCCTTAGTATCCTGACTTCTCAATACCAGGCCCAGGAGAGTCTGTGAGCAGGAACTTAGACACACTGTCCTGGAGAGGTTGTAAGCAGTGATCAGACACACAGTCTGGGAGAGTCTGTGAGCAATAACTCAGACACACTGTCTGGGAGAGGTTGTGAGCAGTGATCAGACACAAGATCAGGGGAGAGGCTGTGAGCTGTGGTCAGAAACAGGAACCGGGAGAGGCTGTGAGCAGTGATCAGACACATGGCCAGCTAAAGGCTGTGGGCAGAGGCTCAGTTACTGGTTGCAGGTATAATATATAGCCAAGGATATCTGTTTCTGCACTGAATTTTGGACTAAGAAATTACTCTGTAAATTATGATGGTATTTCAGTGAGCGGAATTTCTTCACCCAGTTAAATCCAGGATTATTAGTATCAGTACAAAGTACAATGAATGCATCTTCCGTTTTATTTACTGTACCTGGGAACATTTCTGACTGATGCAACATTTAACTGGTGAACACAAGTGATCGAGAAGCAGTTTGTTTGATTTTCCTAAGTCACTTTGTTGACTGTAACTGCTTCAATAGTTTGGCGACTGATTAAATTAAAATGTTACGATGTAAAGATAATGTCACCACAACAGTTCTGTGTGGTTCTGTGGTGTGATAATAGGCATTTTTACCACCTTATGCCAAGGCTGCTAATGTGGGTAGGAGATACAGTAGCTTTGAGTTTCTGCCTGCAATGCAGCAATTTTATCTCCTGAGCTGAATCCAAACACTTGCAATCAAACAAAATTTATACCTAATACCTGTCTCCTTCAAACAACAAAATTCACCTCCAGAACTTTTCTGCACAGACCCATTCCACTGTCACTTCTTTATGATCATAGGAAGTGCTAAAGGGAGGGTCACTAAAGCAACTTGTAGCCAACAGAATGTGCTCCATTTCAGAATCAAACACTTCCATAACAGCGGTGTAGTAAGATGCAGAGTAAGGCTCCATTAGCTATAGCATATGTTAGTTACGGAACATAGTGCTCCCTCATCTAGTACTCCATTGAAGAGGTGCAGCACAATTAAATGCAAAGGAAAGCTTTCTCGAACAAGTCACCACAACCTCAAACTTAGAATACACATCTATATTACATGTCTGCAATAACTTATCAATTCCAACAAAACCAGCCAGTTATCTTTCTGCATGAATCATACCTTTCATTTATACAGTATATTTTAGGACATAAAAACATTGCAAGGTATTTCAGAGGCCTATGGAAAACTGATTTCCCTTTACATGCCATCTGTACTCTTCCTAACAAAATTTACTACCTCAGCTTATCTGTATTGATTTTTATTTGGCAAGTCCATGACCATTTACACATTTATTAATATCTCCCTGTACTTTGTTGGTCCCCTTCTACAAAAGCAACATTACTCAATTTAGCATCATCAATACATTTTGAAAATATACTTCCAATTTTCAGGTCCAACTTATTGGTGAATAGGAATGACCAGATCCTTGTGAGACCCACAACCCACTATTTGTCAATCTGCCATTAAACTCTAATCTCTGTGTTCTGTTTTGTGCCCAGTTAGCTTTGTGTGCTTTATCTTGCCTCTTATTCCTTATAACTTTATAAAAGGCTTTGGAAATCCCTGCACATTATAGATGGAATTTCCAGTTACAGTGCAGGTTTTTTATATTGTAAAAATCCCAAATTAGCTAATAAGGTTGTCTTCAGTCATTAGAGGCAGCAGTAATACCATGTGATAGGGCAGGAGAACAACATGGAGGGGAGAATTCAGGATCTATACTGATGTAGGAAGGCTCTGGGATCCATTATCCCCAAAGAAGCCCAAGGTCATTGTCTGTTAATGGATAATGGTCAATTACCTGAACATCCTTGCTACTCAGTATGTTTTACTTGGTATATAACTTATACATGTGCTGGCAGACTTGATGTCAATGTCTCAGTATCTGTAAATATGTTTACAAACTATAAATTCAAGAGATTTTGTATTTTAGAACATAGAAAGCAGAACATAGAACAGTACAGCACAGGAATAGGCCCTCCAGCCCACCATATCTGTGCTAACCATGATGCCAAATTAAATTAATTCCATCTGTCTGCACATGGTCCATATCCCTCTAGTCCCTGCCTGTTCATGTGTCTGTCTAAATCTTAAACTCTTGCTATCATATCTGCTTTTACCAGCTCCCCTGGCAGTACATTCCAGGCACCTACCACTCTCTGCATAAAAAAAATCGCTTCACAAATCTCCTTTAAACTTCGCCCCCCCCCCGCCCCTCACTTTAAACCTATGCTCTATAGTACTTGACTTTTCATAGAACAATACAACATAATACAGGCCCTTCGGCCCACCATGTTGTGCCACCCTGGGAAAATGACTCTGACTATATATCCTATCTATGCCTCTTATAATTTTATATATTACTATCAAGTCATCCCTCAGCCTCTGATGCTCCAGAAAAAACAACTCAACTTTGTCCAACCTCTCCTTATAGCTAATATGCTCCATTCCAGGCAAAATCCCAGTGAGCCTCTTGTGCATCCTCTCCCACACCTTCACATCCCTCCTATAATGTGGCAACCAGAACTGCACACAATACTCCAAATTTGGCCTAACTTTGGTTCAACCTGAAATAAGAATAGATAATCTGTCCATATGGTATCGTTTTCCATTTTCTGGACTTCTTCCCTATATGTAGACCCATATTCAATTTGGGCATAGACTAAAATTAAAGGATAATTGAAGGTCTTCATTGGGAAATGATGAGACTTTTTCAGTATCTAGGGAACAACAGAGACAATACATCACATTGATACACAGTCAGAAAGAACCAGCTTTCAATTTAACCTGGACCAATGTGATGCAAGTTTGTTTTGCTCATGAGCAGCAAGGGCGTTATGTGAAATATGATTCGCAGATCTCAGTCCAGTCCCTTGTTGCCATAATGCCATAGGTCATAACTTATAAAGTCCCCTCTAGTGATGATCAATCCAATACTCTTCTGTTGTTTCCCATCCTTCCACTTTCTGTGGATTTCAATCAATCCAATGTCGTGTTGCATTTATCCCAGCTCTGTCTTGCCCCTTTCTTCCTGATGTACCATGCCTCATAACCCCCAAAGAGTTTACATTTAATATTCGTTTCTTTAATTTTTTCTTGACTTTCCCATTTATATCTCAGTATCCTTTAGCAGTGTACAATCATCTGAGATCTGTTTTCCTTCAATTCAAGTTTCTTATACATACACCACACCATTTACCCATCATTGAGGTGGTGCTTTCATGTTTTGGAATTTTCTCCCTACACTATCCACCTTTCTTTATTCTTTCACAACGCTCCTTTAAATCACATTTCTTTAACCAAACTTTTAGTTCCCTGCTTAATATTTCCATACTTGAACCAGTGTTGAATTTTTTTATCCCATTGTGCGAATGTGTAACTTTTTTGGGGTGTTATTTGTGTTAAAGCACTTCAAAAATATGTCGAACTGTTGATACCAGAGACAGAAGACTTTCATTCAAAGAGTATGAGCTAGATATGGGGAACAGTTATGTGATGGTTAAGTTACCAGATAAGCAGTCAGTCAGTGTTCTGGATTATTGATCCAGAGCCACAAGTTTGGATCCCACCACAGGAACTGGGGATTTTAAATATAATTAAACAAAATCTGAGAAAAATCTGAGCAAAAAAGTCCACGGCAGCCATGAAGCTACTAGTTTGATGAAACTACTAAATGTAAAAATCCATTTAGCCTATTAATATCCTTCAGCAAAGAAAATCTGCCATCTTTGCACACCCTGGTGTTCAGCCTGGGCAATTTGGAATGGATAATATATGTCGTCTTTGCCTGAAATGTCTATATCCCATGAATAAATAAATTTAAACAATGTAACTTTCTAAAACCAATATCCATTTCTTGTCCAACACTTTCCATTATATATTGTACCAACTGAAAGTCAATATTCATAGCATCTATTTTTAGTGATTCATATCACAAAGCACACTGGCTCAATTCTCATTTTAGTTTTAATTTAACTTCTATTGAGAATGAATAATTAAGTAGATTAAATGATAAAGTTATTGCAATCACATTATTTTAACTATATTCTGTTATCTATAAAGTCCTGACAGAAAGCTGTGATACATTAGCAGGCTATGGATTCATTAGGACTGAAGAAAGGTCTCTTTCATTATATCTATTTTTCAGCTGTCTGCAAGTAAAACTTACTCAGATCATGCATTTTAGCATATTGGTTGGTTTCCATCGTGACATTGCGGATAACATAAAACTTATCATTGAAGCAGGTCCACAAGGTCACTGCAGCAAGTGCAACTCCAAGGAACTAGTACAAAACACAACAATGGGGAGAGTAATGAGATGTAATATTCTAGACTGAGCAAAATTGTTCATTACAAGACAGCAATGATGATAAAGTAAACATTTTATTTAATCTTTGTTTCCACCCCTACTCTAATTTTCTCTTCTATTAATCCACTAAAGGCACCTTTTGTTTCATGCAAATACCTTATAAATGGCTCTTTTTATTATTTCTGATACTTTTCATGAAAGAAAAACCATTCACCCCATATTTCAATGTCACGTGTTTTTTTATATTTTGATATGCTTTACATAGCTTCATGGTTCATGCATTCATTGCCGTGGTAAAGGGGATGGAATAATCAGACATATAACTCTTTTCAACAAAACAGACAGAATTCTTCCCGTTCTAACCAGCTGACTGATTTCTTTT
>JARFYF010000022.1:36721167-36732568 GCA_030265395.1 Rhina ancylostomus | reverse complement strand
ACTCCTTAGTGGTTTCTTCTTGCCATCCCTAGCATCAGAGAAGCCAGTTTTTAGCCAACTCAATTCACTGACATCAAAAACAGTGCATACAGCAAATCCAATGGGACCAGACAACTACCCAGCTGTAATACTAAAGGCCTGTGCTCCAGAATTGGCTGCACTTCGAGCTAAGCCATCTGCCCACCCCATTCCCCTTATTTGGTTCCGTGCTACACCTTCCTCTCCTATCAGGTTCCATCACTTGCAGTCCTTTGTTGCCTTCACCTATCACCTCCCAGCCTCTGTGGCTATTTCCACTCTTCCCTCCTCCATCTGCCTGTCACTCCTCCTCACCTGATTCCACCTATTGCTTGTCAGCTCTTGCCCCAGCCCTTCCTCTCATCTCCTGTCTTTTGGTCCAGATGAAGGGTCTCAACCCGAAACATCAACTGTCCATTTCCCTCCACAGATGGTGCCTGACCCACTGAGTTTCTATAGCTGTTTGTTCTTTGCGCTGATTCTTAAAGTTTGACTTATTCTATCTGTATTCGTGCTGTGAGCCTAACATTTTCATAATGCCTTTGTACTGATAGAATATTTTAAAGTTTTTAAGCTTTGTTCCATTATCTTCAAAATATAAGAGGTTAAAATGCAAAAAAAATTAGATAAAATGACATGTGAAGATGAAAATGAGAAGAGAAAATATTGTTCTAATCATACACCTGTTGTAGTTTGGGTTCTCTATTCTATTTTACAGTTTTCTGTCTCAGATATTCCTTTTGGTTCAACAGTATTAATTATTTACATGAACAATCTGTGTTAGATATTTGTCCTCAGACCTTACCGTTAAACATGTAATATTATAGTGGCTGTGTTCATTAAGCAATTCCATTCCTTTGAAGCCAATTCAATTAAATTCAGGAGGTATTCCATCCAGCCAAACTTCTAGGTATGTATTCGATAACCCAGTGTGTAATAACAAAACCTTCAGTCATAGGAACTGGATTTTGCTGTCTTATGTATCCTCAGTTGTGTTTTTCAACTCTTAATAGGTGTTACTCAGATAAGCTCTAGATTGATGCAATTAAAAAAAGTCAATTTTATTGCAATAGAATATAGTCTTCATAACATACCATTTTCATAACATTTATGTATGGTAATTAGAACAACAAAGCAAAATAAGAAGCAGTGTTGAAGGGACAAATATTCACTTTGTTGTTTTTTCTTTCTGGTCCAGTCCCAGTTCAAATCTAATTCCCAGCCTTGATCTTGACCTATTTCTCACAGCAGCTGTTACAACTGACCTCAGATTTGTTCTTTTTGTGGCTTTCTAAGACAAAATGTTTGGCAATTGGCCACTAGGTCATTCCCTGTCCAGTGTTGGTCTAGAGATGCCAACTGCTACAACCTTCCCTGAAATTAATTTCTGCAAATGTCAGAAGACTGAAACATTGCAATCTCTAAAGTGTAAAATGGCTCCTGGAGTTTCCTTTTCATCAAACTTTCATTATATGAGACCACCTGAAGCAAATCTGCATGGGAATTGTGTCGCTGTCAAATTGCTGTCATATGAATCTAACCACTTTATAGTATGTTTCAATACAAATCACACCCAACTCCTCCTCCTGTTATAAATTAGTTATAAAATCCAGAAGCACTATGACTGATAAAGTGAATTAAAACAAGAGAATATGGATCAACTTGGGATTGGAGGGTCAGGGTGGGTGAAGGAGAGCAGGACAGTCATTTGTGTTGTGTTTAGAGAAATAAACAATGCTATGTACCTATATCTATGAGATTTTCATTTCCAATGTGAGGCAGGCATAAGTTACTCATATTTGGTGAAGTGTGTACATGTAATTACTCCCCAAATTTTAATTTGATTTTCTTTGTTGGATATAGATAGAAAAATCTCTGAAACAACTCGATAAGAAGCAAGGAAGGAACGACGGAAGGGTCTAGCCTTTTTCAACCAGCTTCAAGGGAAGCAGGTGGAAGTTGAGTGAATGATGGAAAACTACAAGTAAAATGAGCGACAGCAAAGCAAGACAACAATAGGAACTTAGACCGAGTGGATTGTTCAAGGAGAATAGTAATGAAACTGCAGTAAGAAGAGGAATAGAGAGCGGGGACTTGAACAGCTAGATGACCAAATCCAAACATAGAGCATCATTGAGGTCAACTTTCCTTACCGAAAACTTGGTCACCTCTCACCCAAATAGAATAAAGCAAAAAGCTGACAGTGAAGCAGAAGATAAAAGAAAAGTTAAGAAGCAAAATAAAAGGAAGAGACAGTGAGAAACTGTAAAACAACGACATAAGTATTTGGTCAGTGAGAGTCAATATTTTCTGCTTTGCCATGCAAAAGGTTGCAGGATATAAATTATAAAGTAAGATATTAAAATTATAGATGCAAATGCATGTGCTCTCGATATTTCTCATTATAAATTACTATTGCCACATTTATGGTGAAAACTGCCTGAGTAAACATGTTTCACTGTAATTACAGCTTCTTCCAGAAAAGGCATTTCTAGTGCAAATATAAAAAAAGCAGAATCCATGACTCTAAAGGGGAGATTTGCATGTACTGAGGTGATTACCTTTGTGTCTAACCTCACTTCACCTGAAAAATATGTGCAATCTCCACCCCTATGTAAATTGTTAGGGAGAATCTGCAAGTGCTGTGGTAAAACTTTTGTGACCCTTTGTCAGAAGCGGGAAGGAGACAAAAGAAGCTCGTTATGCATTTCTGGTCACTCTGTCCTTCAAGTTAACAATGTGCATTGTCCGTCCATAAAATAATCCAACCTTTGCTATTACTTTCATCAGTAGCCAGCTCACTGTAACAAGTGCTGGTTGGAAGTACCTTGAATACTGTTCCAAAAAGGACTGTCCTTAACCTTCCTAAAAGAAAACCAATGACCTCTTAGACAATGAGCTCATGAGTAAAAGGCAGAAACTCAACTCGACAGGAAGAGAGGAGGCACAGCCACCCTATAACTCTGGAGCTAAAGTGAAGTTTAAAAATGGTAGAATAGCAGAATTTTCTCAAATATTATATGTACAGTAGGATCTAATGGACAAAACCACAAAGGAAATGGACACAAGCCTTCACGTATGTATATATCTAAATAAAATACTTTGTTGAATATTATTCCTTACTGTTGCCTCACTGTATTTTTGATGCTACATTGCTAATAAAACATCAATGCATGTAGCATCTCACTAATTCTGGAAGGGTCTTTACATCCAATGTCCCACATTGTATGGAACATGCCTTGCTGAATTTTTTCCATATGCTTTTTTATAGCTTGAGAGCCCCTCTGGTAAAGAAACAACTCTGGTGAAAGGATCATTTCAGTTACCTTTTCTTCCAATGCTTCTGCTTCCTCCTCCTTAATAGTAGCTGGCTAGCCATGATCAATGACCTTTTCATCCTTCAGTGACTGAGTTGGCTGCATCATAGAAAAAAACACACCTGCCCTGGTTTAATCACTCATGTTTGCTGTTGTAATATGAACACATTCAGAGGACAATAAACAATTACTATGTAGCTTTTAATAGGCTCCTGTTTGTCTCAATTACATTGCAAAGTCAATACAGTCCAGTTCAGATAGATTTCACAATTCTGGAACATCCAGATGAGTTAAATAAACAAGGAAAAAAATGTCACTGCCAGTGTGATGGGATTAATTAAACTACTGTTTTAAAAAAATTTGGGATAAGCTTAATTTATCCAAATAACCTTTGCAGAAGCATCAGAAATGAACAATGTTCAATACTTTACACAGGCACACTTCATTCTCATTAATCATCCATGCACTCTACCAGAGTCAGGCTATGTTTGTATTACTTTATTCATTATGGCGATACATTTGTTACATAGGTCAGACTAATCCATGTCACAAATATCCTTTGTGCTGTTTCAGAATGATTTCTAATCATTAATGCTAAAACAAACACTATATAATGTGAATGTCGTCATAAATTAAAAATTCAAAGAAATAAGTTTAATCCAATTTTAGTGGTCTACGAACTTGCTCATAGCCTAGCTTCAAGCTGGTATTCTCATTCATAAATTTACATCTCTGTGCAATTCCTGCCTGTTTCACTGTGCTACTGGTTGTCATGTATCAATATTTTTATGTCAGTGTTATTCTACATCCACATTTGTAACCTGCCAATGTTTATGTAGCATGTCTTCTGACCTGTCAGTTTGGTCTACTAGCAGCTGCTGCTGATGTCTGACACAGAGTACCAGCTTCCCTATCATCTTTCTTCACTGACCCAAAAAATGACCTTGCATATCCAAATCCAAGCCATCTCTCTTGTATTTATAGTCCAAGTCACTCTGCACAGAAACATGCCTTTGGCCCACCACACCCATGCAAATCATCTAGCACCCACTTATGTTAAGCTTACACTCATCCCATCTTTTTTTCTTCCCACAATTCCATCAACCCTTCAGATCACCACCAAATAGGGACCATGAAATAATTTTGGCAAGTGGGATTAAAGAGAACTCCAAAACCTTTTATAGGTATATTAAAAGCAAGAGGCTAGCTAGAGACATAATAGGTCCCCTCAGAGAACAACGGGGAAATCTATGTGGAGCCAGGGGTTATGGGAGGGGTGCTAAATGAATACATCTCATCAGTATTCACCAGGGAGAAGAATGTGGAGGATGGAGGGTTAGGGAGGGGGACACTGATACTCTGGAATATGTTCATATCAGGAAGGAGGAATGGTTAAAGACATTGACATACCTTAAAGTGGATAAATCCCCAGGGCATAACAGGACCCTATGGGAAGCAAGGAAGGAGATTACTGGGCTCTGACAGAGACTTTTTACATCTTCATTAGTGCCAGAATACTGCAGGATTGAAAATATTGTTTCCTTATTCAAAAAAAGGCAGTAGGGATAAGCCAGGAAGCTACTGCATCAGTGGTAGGGACATTGTTGGAAAAAAATTCTAAGGGATAGTAGTTATGTTCACTTGGAAAGTCAGGGACTAATTGGGGGGGAGTCAGCATGGATGTGCAAGGGAAATCCTGTTACATAAATCTGATTGAGTTTACTGAGGAGGCAACTAAGAAAATTGATGAAGGCAGGGTGGTATTCATGGCATACATGAACTTCAGCAAGTTTTTATGACAAGGTCCTGCATGGTAGAGTGGAAAATGTTAAGGCACAAGGGATCACAGGTATGTTGGCAAACTGGATCCAAAATTGACTAGGTGATAGAAGGCAGAGTGTATTGGTGAAGGGTTGTGGTTCAGGGAGGGATATAGATCATCTATAAGGCTGGGCAAAGTGGTGGCTGATGGAATTTAATATAGACAAGAATGAGGTGGCGCATCTTGGAATGTCAAATATTGGCAAGACATATAGAGTAAATGGCAGAGACCTCAGGACTGTTGATGTACAGAGAGATCTTGACATCCAACTTCATAGTTCCCCGGAAATAGAGGCCCAGATGCATAGGATAGCGAAGGCAGCATTTGGCATACTTGCCTTCATAGGCTGGGGCACTGAGATTAAGAGTTAGGACATCATATTACAGTATTACAGGTGTACAAAACATTGGTTAGGTCGCATTTGGAGTGCAATGTACAGTTCTGGTTGCCGTTCTACAGGAAGATTGTGCTAACTTTAGAAAGAATGCAAAAGAGGTTCACCAGGATGTTGCCTGGAATGAAGGGCCTTAGTTACAAGAGGAGATCGGATAAGCTGGGTTTGTTCTCACTGGCACAGGAGGGGTGAACTTATAGAGGTTTATAAGATTATGAGGGGCATAGGTAGGTTAGGTCGTCAGAGTCTTTTCCCCAACATATTAGAGTCTAAAACTAGAGGACATAGGTTCAAGGTGAGAGGGGAGAAATTTAATGGAGTTCTGAGGGGCAAGTTTCTCTAGAGGGTGACAGTTATATGGAACAAGTTGCTCGAGATGGTGGTAGAGGCAGATACAATTACAAGATTTAAAAGGCATTTGGACAGGTACTTGGATAGTAAAGGAGCAGAGGGATACAAGCCTAATGCAAGTAAATGGGATTAGTGTAGACAGGTATCATGGTTGGTATGGATGAGTTGGACTGAAGGGCCTGTTTCTGTGCTGTACAGCTCTCTGACTCAATGGACAGGATTTGTTCTGGCCAGCACACAAGTGATACCATTCAATTGTGTAAGGCCCTGCACTGCAGAAGACCTTACCATTTTGGATCCAGATCTGATTTACCAATAAGTCAACATCAGGGATTTGCAAAAGATAACTATGCACATTTTTCACGTCAGTTGCATTTGCAAGCAGCACACTCACGGCAACAACTTCTGGCCCATTAACTCTTTTTCTTCCTCTACAGACTCTGCTCATCTTGCTGAGTGTTTCCAGTATTCTCTGTTTTTATCTTATGAAATGAACTTAAATTTGTTTTTATGGAATGTTCCCAGCTATTCATTTATATGTTCCATTTTCTTTGAGAATTGCAATGAAAGTATACCAAAAACATTCCTTTGTATGCCTCATCTTTGAGTGACATTTAGAGCATACATTATCACCACTGCTTTCTTTAATGCAACTGTACCCAAAAATTCCCCAAGCTCTACCTACCTCTACCAGACAAGTTCCTCTGGAAGGCACCTTCTACATAAGCTTTGATAGTGCCTCATCAATTCCATAATGTGAAGGCTCAGCCCACCATCCATTAACCCGAATAACAAGAACCCTTTACAGATTGCAAGCTGGTACAAGTCTCAATATAGTCATACATACTACTATGCAGAAGGAACAATGTGACTAGAGAAAACATGGAATATAATCCAAATAAAGGGTTAATTGTAATTAGCAGCAACCTAGAAAATCATTCTTGAAGACCTCAAGCATTAAAAAACTTCATAGAAGAAGCCATATGAAGATTGTCGTGGCGAGGGAAAGGAGAGAATAATTCAGCTTCATTGATCCACCCACAGACAGATTAGCATGATGCCACTACAAACAGGAATGGGACATGAATGGGATATGTTCATTGTACAATCCTGGGGTGAAGATCAAATATATTTGTTTGGTTCAGCAGAAGCACAATCGTAAAAGACATGAATGGATTGTTGTTGTTCTCCTGTTTCATGTACATTAACATACATCCACCCACAGACACATCCCAATAAACAAGATTTAATAAAATTCACACTTGTATTTGTAATCCAGCAACAATTTTTGAAATTACGATGGTTCCCTGGTTCATGTAGTGTGGTCCTGAGCTTTCAGGAAAAGGGAAGACCATTACTTGGATTCTTGGCTAAGCTGAATTCTTTTTAAAAAAAAATATCAATAAATGGGTTCATTTCCTCAAGCAGAAGAATGAAAATGAATTAACCAGGTTCCCATTTCTGATTATTGTCCAGTGTGACATTGCCAGAAGTGGCTATATATGCACATGTGCACAATGAAGGCATGATAAAACAAATTTGTGATGTTCCCTCAAACTGAAATATCTTACCAAAATCATGGATAACTAACCTCACAGATGATCAGGGACTTTGGAAAAGCAGACTTGGACTCCACTTTCAAGTTCTTCACAATGTTGTCCTACCAATACTTGCTGACTTTGTTGATTAAATGGTCCCTCTCCAGGAATCTCTCGACCTGGGAAAACCGAGATGCTGCAGTCCAGTTTCCAGGATGTCTTGTATCTGCTCAGCCAACATGGACTGAACCAGCCTTTGAGTGGAGAACAGGGAGGACCTCAGCAAGTAGTTCACGTTTGTATCCCTGGCTCTATGCATAAAGGTGGCTGTCACTCAAACTTTCTCTGCTTAAAGAAGTTGGGAGGAGAACCTGTAATTATACCCAACTGTTTGGGCACACATTCACAGCAGAGTTCTAATCATTAGGTCAGTGATGTTTCAATTAGTTCCGGAACTACGTGTATCTGTCCTCTCTCTGTGGTCTTTCAAGTAATGGATCATAATCTTCATATTGATTTTCCTCTTCTCAGGTAATCCCTCAGGATTGAGGTTAACTTTGCTTCCACACTGACATTCTGGGTTCTGAGGCAGCTAATGAAACCAATGTGGGAGCTGCAAACTTTTCAAAAAATACTAACCTATGTGTGTACATTAGAGCCAATCTAATAAAGACTAATATCAATCAAGCACACATAGTACTAAGTAGTGGAATCACATAGACCTTTACCGCAGTAATAAACATATGTGTCCAAAAAAGGGCTGAAAAATTCTGCCTAATTTCCCACAGATAATAAGATGCTTAAGTAAAAAGATGTTACACCGACTGGCAAAGGAACACACTGGCTGGGAAGCACTTTGCATCAGAAATGTGTGCAGCTGAACAATTCCAGGCAGGCTTTGTGCTTTTAATAAGATGTGTAAGTACAGCTCGTGCTTAGTCATCCACTGCCTGACCCTCTCCTGAGAGCAGCTGAGAACACTTCAAATGATACAGATAAAGAGGCTCCATTTCTCCCCATACACCCAATTCAGGCACAGTTTGTTTGATTTTCAAGGGCAGTGTAATGCTCCTAGCTACTCTGATAGACTGCTTCAAAATCCAGCCATTTTCTTAAAAAAAGGCTGTTTCTGTGAAAGAGATTCAAAGCAGATTAATCCTTCGTCACATATTACACATCCAACCTAACCAATGCCTTTGTTGTGACATACTATTAGTATTTACACATGATATGGAACACGGGGTACATGGAGTGAGTATGAGGCACACTTCCTGGATAATTAATTTTGAAGATATAGAAGAGCAGAGGTTGAAAGAGTGAAAAAAACCAGAAGCGTGTTCCTGAATTTTATCGCAATTAGCCTTAATTATTTGGTTATGAATCATTCCAAATTCCATTTCTTTCCCCTCTTTTACTAAAGGTACTGATTCACGGTGGAGTAAGGCACTGGCTTATTTCAGGCAGATGGTCATTGTTGAATAGACCATATGACCATTGCTAGATTTTTCAACAATCAGGACATTACAATTGAGTTTAATCCCATTCCAATAACCACACATCATGCCAAGCCAAACTCTCATTCACCCTATTTCTCTGCTTGCAATAAGTTGCCAGAATAGGATTCAAGCGGAATTAAAGATGGGAGTGAAGCTTTTTGTGGACTCAGCAAGCCCATGCGTAAATATATTGTTTTCGAAGGTCGTACACAAATTAGCTCCAGTGTGTACTATATTAAAAAGAGCAAATACAATTCAGCTAATACTTAATTGCTTTTGGGCTTTAAAAATTCTAATAACATAAATGCAAGTCTATTTTCTCACCTGCTCCTCCTCCAATTACTTGCCCCAACTTATGGAGAACTCTGGGCTTCCCTTATCCCACAAAAGGGTCACTCCCAACCACTCAGGACCAGCCACTCGATCCTGCAAAAATCTGTGCCTTATTACAGAAACAGTGGATAGGAGCTGGAGTGCCGGATGAGGAGGATGGAGGAAGGTGGGAGGATCCAAGCCTGCATCAGCAACCACAGACGTCTCAACCCATGCACAGAATGGATCCAGTTGGTGTGCATGTGCAGGACCACAAGCCAGAGCTTCTTAGCTCCCTCAGGCTTCCTCTTACAAATTTACTGTGGCTTTAGATGACCACTCTACCTGTTTTACTTTATCTTTAATTTGGAACATTGTAGTCTTTCACTGTTTAATGATCTTCAACTTTGAGTTTCAATGGTTTTTTTTGTTTAAAAGCAATCTCTTTCTCAGCTTTGTGCTGCTTCCACCAGAGGATGCACCACACCTGGGTTCAGTGCAAGTGTAATTAACTTTCATTCAATGAATAATAAAAGCACTTTGCTTGTTACCAGTGTCTCTGTAGCCTTTCAGGCCCAAACAGGCATAGGCACTCTTCAATGCAGAATAGTTTTAATTAACGGTGTCTCTTTCATCTCTGAACAAATCGTGAAATAGCAGCCAAGGAGAACAGCTCAAACCTCAACTCACTCAACCAATTAGTTAGAAACCATTGAAAAGAACCATTCAGAATAGAGATCCTATACTAGTATAATTTACACTAGCAAGATTACAGAGAATTTCTTACAGGATGGGTATAGATGGCTTTTATTCCTCAAAGTAGTATATGCATATAATAGGTTTCCAAAAAGTCTATAGAGGTGATGCAGTGGCTATTAATCCAGAAAATTACAGGCCTGCAACATCTTTGCTGTCTTTTTCTGCCTCCACACTTGCTTAAAGACTGTTATATCTGTAATGTCTACCTGCCTAACAATAGGTCACCAAAATAAAAAAAAAATTGTCATCGGCAGCAAGCAACATTAGCTTAATGAGGACTGCAAAAAATGCCTATTTATATGAGGTGATCCTCCTGGTGGGAACTTGCAGATCACTAATATTTCTCAAGGTTATGGGATATGCTAAGTAATAAAAATAATGAAACATATATTCTATTCTTGAGTCACTTTTATACTATGACTTCAGTTAAATTTTATTTAAATTAGTTTTATGCATGTTATTATATTTCTATGAAAATCATTAGTATTATTATCCTTCCATTTAATTTCCCATTTCAAAACAAAAGTTGCAAAGAACAGTAGGCTGCATACACAGAACATTGACAGCTGGATGGGATTCAGTATGGTATGGAAGAGTAGCTTATAAGGTTGAGTGGAGGATAGATGCATTTTTATATGTGTTAACTATTTTTTTTATTTTCAAAGTGCACCTTTTTAATAGCCTGAAGATTACCTATTACAATCTACAAGGCTCAAAATTCACTTACTGTGTACCTTAGCTTCGATGCCTGTCAAACAAAGTGAAGTTTAAATGTTAACTTTCATTAAATGGTGAGTCATCAATGTCAATCTATTGACAATTAGATTAGTCCAGCTGCAATTCAACCTTAGCATGAGCATGGTCCTTATCTTTTTACAGCATTACTTGAATGGTTACGAGTTTGTTCATTCATTTTATTGTGACAGGCCTTCAAAAGATCATGGAATAGTTTAATCAAGTTATCAATACAGATCAAAGAATCATACCATTCTGGGTGATGGATTTGACTTACAGCAATTTCAGAGCATCCCAGAGAAACTGGGTCACAAAATCTTTGCAAATCCTTTTGCAGAAGTGCTTTGGCTGGAAATTTCTGATGGAGCTGTGAATTATGAAATCACCAGTCTAAGGCAGACAACTGTTTACTTCCAGTTGTATTAGTGTTTCACCACATCTGATTCCATAGAGTCATACAGCACAGAAACGGGCCCTCCAGCCCAACTGGTCCATGCCAACCAAGATTCCCATCTAAGCTAGTCCCATTTGCCCGCTTTGGCCCATATCCCTCTAAACCTTTGCTCTCCATGTCCCTGTCCAAGTACCTTTTAAATGTTGTTAATGTACCTGCCTTAACCACTTCCTCTGGCAGCTCATTCCATATACTGACCACCCTC
>JARFYF010000022.1:36548952-36562288 GCA_030265395.1 Rhina ancylostomus | reverse complement strand
GATTGTGTAACAGCTATTCCATGTTCAAAGGAATGACACACAGACACCTTCCTCTCCTTAACATAGAGGGACTACCCAAGATGAGCTTTGGGAGCTGATGAATTTTGCACATACTGCAACCACTTGCACTGATGACGGAGGGAATGCTCGGGGTGTAGATGGAAGGGACCAATCAAGCAAATGGCTTTTTCTTGGATTGTGTCAAGCTTATAGTGTCATTGGAGCTGCACTCATCCATCCAAGTTGAGAAAATTCCATCATGCTTTGTGTGCTAGAGATGATGGAGAGGTTACGGAATGTCACTTGCCACTGGCTCCCCCGATACCTCTGCCCTTGCTGGCCCCACGGTTCATCCCTTGTATTGGTTTATTAAGTACTTGCTGTAGGCACAATATGGTAGATAGGTCCTTTAGGAATTAGTCAGCTCAGTTAATTATGGTGATGCCAATCTCACCCAGAGTACTGTCTGTGCCCTGACTATTATTAGAATGTTATCCAAGTGTTGCTCAACATGGAGTAGCAATGATTTGTCAGCTGCTGAAGAATAGTAGGTGGTAATCAGAAAGAGTTTCATTACCCACACCATGAAACTTCACAGAGTCTAATGTCAACATTGAGGACTCACAGGGCTCCCACCCAGCATACCACAGTATTGTCTCCTCTGACATATGCAGGGATTTGGATGGAGGAATCTGGCACAACGTGGTGAGGTTGTGGCTTGACTTGTCTATCGGGTGCTTTCCCAGTTTTGAGAAGAGGACTTTGCAAGATTGACTAAACGGAGAGCAACTTAGTGGTGTTAATGCTGGGTGGTCAATCCGGTTTTATTCTGTCCCTATTTCAACCACTGAGTGGTGTGCTAGACATTTTCCACAGGGAGCCAAAAAGTTATTATTGGAGCAAGAGAACCGACTAGCAGGCAAGTGCAGGACCACCCAACACTCCTCATCCACCACTACGGGGAAAAGAGCACCATCGAGCAACGGCCCTCTAGCGCTATCACACATTCGTTTTTTCTATCAGACTGATATCAGGCCAGTACAGGTAGAGATGGTTCACTTCCTCCCTTGAAGGGCATGGGTGAACCAGGTAAGTTTTCTGTGACGGTTGGTAGTATTGTGCACAAATTAGAAATGACATTTCTTTTAGAAATTCCAGATTATTAACAGCATTTAAATTACACAACTGCATGGGATTTGCACTTGGATCTCTGGGCTGTCATATGATTAGGTTAATGGTGTTCTTCTCAATATATGATTACCTAATTACTCTCTCATTTAAAAAAAATTTGGGATAAAATGCGTGGTTTTAAATTGTAAAAGAGCCCAAATTAAAACAGTCAGATGAATCAGCACAAATGTCGTTAAATTTACAGCCATTACAGCCATTATCCCCAAGATAAGTGCCAACCTGCCATGTATTCACACTATTCTAACTTTCCTCATTCCTCTATTGAGGTCATTACACTAATCCTCTTGTTATTCAACATAGCTGCAAACATGCTCTTCCACTTTCTGCACTGAAACTACAATTCAATGCTTGACCTCCTCAACTGATTCACTCTAAAGATTTCAAAGCACCAGCGTATTGCTCATTTACCTCCCCTCCTACAATTTCCTGCAAGCAAGGCTTGAAATTACCTAATGACCACTTCCTGTTCAAGCACGTTTTCTCTTTTTGACTTTGATTTCCCACTTCTGAATACCAAGGCACACACATGCTCTCTACAATGGAGCATGTGGAATTACCAGAACCAAATGCAGCAATGGAGATAGTTTAATTGGCCCCAGTGCACTCCAAAGCCTGAGACTAAAAGGCCACAGTAAACAAAAGTCTGCCACCCTGGTAGCATCTGTGGAAAATATGGACACACAGAACACGTTTAACTGAACAAATTTTCTGAATTCTGCAAATAATGTAACTTACCAGCCAAACTTTAACTTTCAGCATGAGCAATGACGATTGAAGCAGAGGGGGGGCAGCTGAGGAGAGGGGAAAAAACATCTTGTTAAGTGAAAGAAGTTTTAGACACTTCTACTCTATGCTCAACTCAGACAAAGTCATGTGTAGAGAACACTTTCATTGAAATCTGATCGCATTCCACTCCATGGGCTAGGATAAATAAAAGTACTAGATCCCACAGTCAGTAAAGAAGCAAGGAGAAAAATAATAGAATGTTGGGCTTTGGTCACCTCATATGGAATAGGGTCACATTTTGTTTGATAATGCCCCATGAAACATCTTGGAACACTTCATTAAAGATTAATATCAATACAAATTTTAGCACTGACAGACCACTAGTTCTTCATTCTGCTGGTCCACAATTCCAGGTTCACAAATTATATCCCCAGCAACAAAGCAGTTCCATCCCATCAGATTACCAACCTTGTCATTACAAAAACTATTTCACCCTTCTGTAAGAACCCTTTATATGCCTCACCTGCAGAGAAATGAGCAAAGGGAGAAACTGGTCAACAGAGAGCAATCATCAAAACAAAATGGACAGAATACCAATAAATATATTAATGAAATGTAAATATATTAATGACAACTAAAAGATAAGAGTTTCAAGGAAAAAAATGAAATTAAGACAACAATTAATGAAAACCTGAAGAAAGGATGTGGAACAAGAAGATTAATGAATCTGGGAAAATACAAATAAAACTAATTACAGGCTTTTGCAAATTAATAAAACATTAAAAAACAGTGATAGAAGGGGTAAACCTGTTCAGGAAAGAAGAGAATCCATGGCAACTGGAGATATGAAATCAAATGAATAAATATGTTGCACTTTGTTTTGACTTGTGTGCAATGGTAGAATTCAGAATATCATGTGCTGGAAGTGCAGAATAAGTGAAAGAGCTAACAAAACTGGTTTTGTAAATATCAGAAACAATGAATAAGACACTGGATCCTGAAGGCATGCTCCTTAAGCTGATGAGCCAAATATTAAAAAAAAGGGCATAGTAGGGGTTCTAACCTCAATTTTTCTTACAAAATTCACTTTTTGGGATTTGGGCATCTTTGGCAGTAACAATATTCACTATCCATCTTTGAAAGGCAATTAGGGAAAGATATAAACCACGTTCTTGAATCGCTGCCGTGCTTCCAGTGAACATACTCACACAATGCTGTTGGATAGAGATGGCCAGGGATTATACCAAGTGCAATGAAGGAATGGCTATGTATATAGTCAGTATGATCTGCAACTTGGCAGGAACATCTTGGATAAACAATTATGTTGGGAAATGAAATATAGCTAGCGTAATAACTGTTCAGTATGGGATAAGGTTTAACCAGCCAATCGCAAATTGGTCAAACATTGAGGGCAAGCATTTAGAATCCACAATTTGAGAGTGTTAATAAATATTTAGTTAATGCTAACAACAACCAGGATGTATATACAGTCAGTCATGACATTATTCTTTGAAATGGCTAAAATATAAAATAAACTGCAGACACAGAGCACATTAATTTACAGAAAGCATTTAGTAAGCTGCTTGAAGGAAAAGTATATATGCAAATGACATGGAAATTTCTAATCCAGTCTACGAGTGAAGATGAGTGCATTTACACAAGTAGTGAGTAAAAATAAGTTTAGCAAAAACTTCAAGCATAAAATCATAAACACAACTTGGTCAGATTTGGTTCTCAAACATCAGCAGAAGTAGAACACCTAACCCCTTCCCTGCAAACCATGATCACTCCTCCTCCATGGTTCGAGTGCAAATTAAATGTTTAGCTAGAAACCTAGAATACTTTTGATTTTGATTTAGCTGGGGTTTTCCTTGATATACAGGCCAATAACCTTCATAGTGATAAGTAGTACAGCAGTGTTACACCAGTATAACATGGATAAATGTGAAATTATGCACTTTAGTTATAAAAGCGAAGGCAGAGTATTATTTAGATGGTGGCAAATTGGAAAACGTTAATTTATAAAGCCATGTGTGAATCCTTGTACACCCGTCATTGAAAGTAAACATGCAGGTGTATCAAACAGTTAAGGCAACAATTGATTATGTTGACCTTCGCAGCTGGAGGATTTGAGAACTGGAACAAGGATGTCACTACAATTATACAGTCTTGATGAGACCACACTTTCAGTATTGAACATCATTTTGGGCTCCCTTACCCAAAGCAAAATACACCCAAAGCAGAGTGCAACAAAGGTTCATCGGGCTGATTATTGGAATGGCAGAACTGTCTTATGGAGAGCAATGGGGTCAGCTCGGCCTGGATTCACTAGAGTTTAGAAGAATGAGGGGTGATCTCATTGAAACATTCAAAATTCTGACAGGATTTAAGTGGCTGGGTGCAGGGAGGATGTTTCTCTTGGCTGGGGGATCTAGAATCAGGGATCACAGTCTCAGGACAAGGGTAAGATGTTTAGGATGGAGATGAGGAGGGAGTGTGGAATTCTTTACCATGTCACTAAATATATTTAAAAAGGAGATTCTGAGAGACAAATGGCTTCAAGGGCTATTGTGAATGGGGCAGGGGGTAGGGTGGAGGAAAAGTGAAAATATGATCATTTGATAGAGGATCAGCCATGATTGTGTTCAAGGGCACAGCAAGCACAATGAGCCAAATGACCCACTTCTGCTCCTATTTTGCACGCGTGTGCACATGTGCAGTTGGGGGAGAAGGAGGGAGGGAAGGAGGATGGGAGAAGGTACATTTCAAGTATGATGGAAATTACTGCACACAAAGTGAAAAGGAGCCAGATCATTGTCACTGAACACACTTAATTTCAGGTCTGACTGACTGTAATGCCCTGGTGCAGTCGTCCAAAAGTCATAGCCAAAGTTAATACGTGAAGAAGGACCACCTGAGTGAGATTCACTTTGAATGGAAGCTTACAGCAGGAGAAAAAGAACCATTTGAAAACCAGTGATAATTTTATTAAACATAAATCCATCTTCGTAATTCTACTCAAAAAGTTCTACTTCATGTAGACTGAACTCCCACCACAAGCATCTGCCCTACTTAAATACATATCACAGCTCGAAAAATTGATTTGATCGCCATCTAGTCTCTGAAAGTTCAGAAGGATCTTTTTGGACTGGCTATAAAATTTTCAACAAAAATCATACAATTCTGGCTTACTTTCCCTAAATGCTCTTAATATTACTCTATTTTCTCAACTAAATTAATCAGACGAACTCCTCCACTCCCTAATCCATAAAGATGATCCTTTCAAACAAGCGCAATATGTCCAGGGTTATGAATGCCTGATTTATGGACATCCCTACACATGAATGAACTCCAAAGATATTATTAAATTCAGAAGTCTGATGTTCATACATAATTCCATTCCTACAAACGACAAAATAATTTTCTCTCTTCCTCTCTACGCTTAGCAATTGTTCTTTCTTCTTAGTGTTGTGTGTTTTTTGATGCCATTCATTATAATAGCATGGGTGTATGGTTAACATATTAAGTGATTTTTGTGCATTTTCTGACTTATGGACAAAACTGACTGTAAAAATCCGGGAATGGCCTGTACTCAGATCTGCTCAGCTTTCACCTTAATGTGGACTTGCTTATTTGCTGGAATAATTTATCCTTTATTCACCTTCCACCTACCTTACCTGGTATTTTTCCCCCTCCATATAGTCTCACTTTGCAGCAGCTGCTGCAGCAAGCACTCAGTCCTCCCAGATGGTGTACTGTTTCTCTACTCCCCTTCAGCTATCCCCTTATTCACTGAGATACCATATTTCAATGTTGCTCCAGCAGCCACCTAAAATGCACTGTTTTCACACTGACCTTTTCATTCCTGTCTCCCTTTCTTCTGAAAAGATTTACAAAATGATAAGAGGCATAGATCAAGTGGACAGTCAGAGACTTTTTCCTAGTGCGACAATGGCTAATTTTAAATAACTTTAAGGTGATTGGAGGCAGATATAGTGGGATGTCAGGGGTAATTTTTTTTTACACAGAGAATGGTGGGTGCATGGAACGCACTGCCTGCAGAGGTTGTGGGGGCAGATACGTTAGGGACATTTAAGAGACTCTTAGATAGACACATGAATGATAGAAAAATAGGGGACTATGTGGGAGGGAAGTGTTAGATAGATCTTAGAGCAGGATAAAACGTCGGTACAACATTGTGGGCCGAAGGGCTTGTAGTGTGCTGTGTTCTGTCTCCTATCTCATTGGTATTAGAAGATGATTGGCTTTGGATTTGTGAGAGGATACAAAGTAAATAAATTCAATAATGAGAAGTGATCCCATAGAAATGTAGAAAATTCTTTGAGAGCTTTACAGGGTGGATGCAGAGTCAATGTTTCCTTCAACTGGAGTGACTAGAATCAGGGGTCTGAACTTTACACAGGCTATACCATTCAGGAAAGACACAGAGAATAAACTTCTTCATCCAGAGGGCAATGTATCTTCAGAATTCACTAACGAAATGTACAATGAAGGCAGTGAAAGGAGAAATGGAAAGATTAACCCTGTTTCCCTTAATGTAAGTTTGGTGCAAGAATTCGGTGCCAAGGGAAAAAGATCAGTGTGACTTTATTGAATGGTGAAGCAGGCATGAGGGGAAAAATAGCCTATTTCTGCTTCCATTTCTCATGGTAATGCTACTTAAAGTTTTCTTCCTGATGCTCGTTTATACCCTCATTTATATTCTCTGTCAACGAACTCAGCTGTACCAAAAGTCAGACTGGCAAAGGCAATTTTCCTCCCTTAGTAAGACTGTCCTTTCCTTTCCTGCTACCAGTAACAGCAATTCCACCAATACATACATTGGTAATATAGTGTTAGTGGGACAGTCACCAAATCAAAAATCCTACACTAAATTTTCCCCTAAATTTGTTTACATGCACTCTAAACTCCCAACCTCACTGAAATCTCTTACCTCTTGCCTTCTCTTCGCTTTCACACTTATCAGCCATTTATTTTCTGTTTTTACAAGTCATTTATTCTCAGTGTTCTACCTTCACCTTAACACAATTTCAGTGACAACTCTTTTTGAATGCCGCTGTCTCATCCTCCACACATCCACTGCACATACCATATGATTATTACTGTCAATCTCAAGAAAATACCCTTAGAAGTTTGAAATCTGAAATCACCCACCATTCTCACCTTCTTGCCTTTGTAATTAACCACTTTGCAGTCAGAAATATTCATTACAATCCCCTCTGGCTAAACCCGAGGAGTCTTCAACTATTAACCCCTTGACAGCACCTCAAGACTGTTCACAGCTATTCTTTCCATCAGAAGAATCCAGAGTTCACCTCTAACACCATTTACTTCTCATTTTCTACTGAAATTTTCCTCCATGGTTTACCTCCAGACTTAATCACTCCAATGCTGTTCAGGCCAACCTTCCATCTATTTTCCACAAACAATTCATTCTTGAATTCCAGCTCAGTCTGAACCCATTATTTCCATATCCTAAGCTACACACCCCCCGGCTTAGTGACTCTCATTAACTGCAAACTTAAAATTCTCACTTCCTGTCATGTTTAAATAATTTCCCAGCTTCAACTACCCAAATTCTAAACCCCTGTGCAACTACCACGCTGCACTATTGGTAGCATGCCTTCAGTGCCACACTGACTCAAACACAATATCAAGCCCTCCTACCAGCATTTATAGTCTACACAGCCCTTAGTGGGCACGTCCCGAGCAAAGCAGCAGATGTTATGTATTGATAAAGTTGCCTGTTATCAATAAGTTTTTAATTTTAAAGGATATTATTCATCCTCCTAATCAACATCTGAAATCACCCTCTTCAGCTGCATCCCACCTTCCTCAAACTCATTGATGAGTTAGCTCAGCTAAGCTTGGTAGGAAAGAACTTTGAAGCATTATTTAATTCAAGAGATATCTTTCTCACATCTATTCTGCACCTAAAGCACTTGTTCCACCTTCAAAACATCAAACAGTTCCAAACTCACTTCTCGAAATTCTAAAGGCTCAACCTCTCCTAATTTTCTTCCCTTTTCCTCCCAAATTACTGAAGTACTTCCTTCAATATTTTTCCTACCAGCTACCTGGTTGCCTCAATGAGCTAGAATACTAATTAGCGTCAGAGTGGTCCTGGCAAAACCCAAACCAAGTTATTGGCAAGTAACTGTTGCTTGATAGCAGTGTCAACAACACCTTCCATCACTTAACTGATGATTGACAAAATGTTTCGGAAAATGTTTCAGGTCCAGAATAGCATAAGGAAGGAAATAAAAGGACAGATGTGGCTTATTGAAAGATGAGTCAGGAGTGGGTATTGGTGAGGAGGAGGAGGAGGAGGAAAAGGAAAAGGAAGAATGAACCAAAGTCACAGAGGGCTGCCAAAAGTGGAAGGAAGGTGGCATGGCATCATGCTGGATGAAGAATAATCTATGGAATGCAAATTCTACTGTAGTGGAAGGTGAGAATACATGGAACCCTGCAGTTCTGGGCAGGAGGAGGAGGAGCACCAATAGGAATGCAGTTGAATGCCCTGTAAATTATAATGAAGAGAAAGCTGCAGTTGGAGTACAAGGAGGTCTTACGGAAATACTAATATGGTGGTATCATCAGAAGAAATACAATTAAGAAATAAAACAAAAATGAAATAGAGGCCTTTCAGGAAGCACCCATCTAAACGAAACGATGGAGTCTGAGTTTGATCACCACCCACAAGTGCATGGATGAGCCTGTTCTCATATTGAATGACTTCTCCTCCAACTTCAGTTACTTTCTCCAAATAGAAAGCAAAGCTTTGGAAATGAACTATACTCATCTTGCTTTAATTCTACTAAGGTGCTGTTACTCAACTATTTTCCTGGTATTATGGATAGCTCCAGTGGCACTCCCTGCGCTCACAGTGAACCATGGGTTTCACATTTGTTGCCAATTTCCACCCTCACTGTTCCATCTCTGATTCCTCACTTCCATGACTTTTCTATCTCAAGGGCAGACTAGTAGTGATCAGAATCCACAGATGATCAGACTACTCATCTTCCCATCCTGCTTCCTTCCAAGATTTTTCCATTCTCTCCTAGTTCCTCTGTCTCATTTGTTCTGATGATGCAACTTTACATAAAAGTACTTTCCATACATTTCCTATTTTCTTCAGCTGTAGTTTCTCTACCACAGCTGACAGGGCCATCAACCTGCTCCATCTCCTGCATTCCTGTTTTCACTCCTCCTGCTCCAAGCTTGGAGGAGGATTGGGATCATCTTCCACCTCAGCAGCCTCTACATTCATCAGACACCTCAAATTATGCCACCACAGCTCTTCCTTCATTCATTCTTGGCATGTGAACATCACTATAATGCTGGCATTTATTGTCCATCCCTATTGGCTCTGAACTGAGGATGCAGTTAGGAGTCAACCTGCTGGCTCTGGTGTCACCTAAAGGCCAGACTGGGCAAGTATGGCAGACCTTTTTTCCTCAAAGGATAATCTTCCCTTCTCCTCCCCTACCCTCAACCTTAAGGATTCTCTGGTTCACTCTTCCATATTCATTTACCAGACAACTGCAAGAATAGCCACACTTGCCCTTTATCTTCTCCCTTCCCAATGTTCTGAGTTCTAATCATTCTTTTTCTCGGAAAGCACGAGTCACCAGGTTTTTCTGATTAATATGCTACAATCTCTGCTCACATTGTAAGCAGTGAAGAAGACAAACATGGATTGATCTATGAAACACCCTTGCCAATCTTCAAATGTAATGAAGCTTCTAGATGCATGTTCTCCCTTTCACTCCTTCTCCCACTCATACCTTTGTGTCACTCATGTTCTAATGAAACTTGAGGAAGAATAACGCAACTAGCCACTGGGCACATTATAGCCTCTGGATTCAACATCAAGTTCAATCATTTCAAATAGTTCAACTGATTTTTTTGTTGTATTTTCAGACAATTATTCTGCTTCTCCCCTTTACACCCTCTCCAAACCAGCCTTTTCTAATTCATTAATCCTCACATTATTCTTTTGTCATTTACTTACTCCTGATTTTCACCCTATCACATGTATTCTCAGAATGCTCTCCTCACCTTAAAAACTGCTTTATCAACTTTTCCTGGTTCTGCCAAGATGTTAACTTCCTGTTTTTGTCATCTGACTGGAGCATTTCCTACATTTTCTATTTCAGATTTCCAACATTTACAATATCTTGCTTTTCTACTCTAATTCTGCACTGATGTCATTAAAGTTTCAGTAATGCATGGCGTACCATGCATATTCCTGCCCTTTGAATATTGGTACACTTGCACATTTTCATGGTATACTAGCACACAAATGTATATTCTATTTCTTTATTCTGTATAATTGTTTGATGTTTATACTCTCCAAACATCCTGTCATTGTTAGATCGACCTTCCATATGCGACATTACTATACGTAGATCCTATCCCAAGAATACTGACATTCTTTTAATATGCATGCAATATTTGGAAACAATATTAGCTACACACAATGAAATAAACTGGTTCGAAATTTGATACAAAACAGAATATGCTGGAAATACTCATCAACTCAGGAAAAAGAAAGAGATAGCGTTTAAAATCAAAGAACAGTCCTGACTAAGGGTCTTCGCCCGGAAACGTTAACTCTTTTTCTCCTTGACAGATGCCCAGTATTTCCAGCTATTTATATTTTAGGTACACACAATCCGGGTGTAGTCATTATTAGGCGCAGACACCATTTTGGGCATACTGGCATGATACTGCATGTATATAATCTATCCCACGTATACAGACACGCTCCTGGATGTACATTCCACCCTGACATCCTGCTGGATGTGGTGTGTACCGTGCATACTGGCACACCACTGCATGTACGCTCCTCACAAAATCGATCATCCCCACATTTGCCCCTCGTCTCATTCTCAGATACCTGCTCAGGCTTATTTCCTTCAGGCTCTGGTTCCAAACTCGACTCCAACTTCTCTGACACCCACCATCAACATCACCTTTGCGTCTCTCCGGACCCCCCGGAACTGTACACCCACACAATTGGGCCGTGCACAAAGGTTCCTAGCGGCGGCTGCCGCTGGTGACATGTGATCGTCAGTGACGCATGTGCGGCTTCGGAGCGGCCTGTGCTCCTAGGGAGCAACTTCACGCCTGGGGCTAAATTTGTGGGTTGATGTTGCTGCAGTACGGCGTTGAAAGTCTGTTTTGCTTTCCTGCTTGAATTTCTCGTTTTAATCATTAAATGCTTTCACGTAGAATTAGGCAGGAAAATGACTAATTTAAAAATAAATACCAAATCTAGAGCAAAAAAAACCCACTGCAGGTGCTGAAGTCCGAAAGACACAGAAATTGCTGGTCAGACAGCACAGTGGAGAGAGAAGCAGCCGACGTTTCGGGTCAAGGATCCCTTTGTGCCAGATTTGAGGTGCGGTTTTCATTTTAGTCAGAATGTCTAAGTCTTAAAAGGTGTTACTGTAAATAGATACTGTGGTTACAAAAGCATATGTTTCTTAGTCCATAAAAATAAATGGGATTCTGCAAGAAATTTACAAGTTACTTGTTAATTTTATAAACTATTTTTTAAGGCCTACCAGCATTATTGTGAACAGTTCTATGCATCACACTTATGAGAAAAGAAAATAAGCAAATGAGATTTACCAGTAGCTACCAAGGATTAGTGATTTCACCCATGAAATTAGATTGAAAACATTAGAATTGCTCTCTATGGGATGATGAAAGTTACAAGGTGATCTGGAAGTAACTTTCAGGATGAGAGTGTTTCCAATTGAAAAAAAATCCTTCTTTCAAGTCGTTCAATGATCAGTTAAAGATCTAGAATGCAGATAGGGAGAACATTTTCCGCTTGCATGCTAGGATCTGGGATATCCTAACTGAAAAGACAGCAGAAGCTGATTCCCATAACTTTAATAGACAGGTATTCAAGGATGAGGAACAGAGTCACAGACAAAACCTCAGGATGGAAGATGCATACTTACAGAGAGCTAGCACTGCAACAACAGGCCAAGCTTCCTTCTGTACTCTAAGTCTCTCTGGTTCTGTGATATCAAAAAATATTTTTAGAATGAGTGTCAAAAAGTCTGATTCAACTGATTTTAAAAGAAAACATAAAAGATAGCAATCTACATGGGTTTATGAAAGGAATTTCAGACTGAGGTATAGGTTGTGGAGTAGCACTATTAACAGGAAGGCTGGATCTGTAAGATGGTGGAGTCATTGGAATTTAGAGTGTAAGGGATTTCATGTAGAGACAAAGGAGATTGAACATTGGGAGAAGGGTAATGATGGTGTGGTCATGAAGAGAATTTTAAATTTTAGGTGCTGGTATCTCAAACCCAAAGTAGATCAATAATAGATATATAGAACTATTTCGGATAAGATTTGCAGCAGAGTCTCAGGTGACTTAAAGTTCACCAAATGTGAAGTCTCGATAAATTGGTCAAAGGACCATTGCAGTGGTCATTTGTGGAGGTTATAAAAGCAATGCATGAGGGCTTTCTTGATCATCTAGCTAAGGAAGGGATGGACATGGTGAATGGCATGGAGGTAGGCATGAAAACAGTGTTTGAAAATGAAAGGTACAGATTTTAGAAGACAACTGTTAAGTACAAAACAAATAATTGTTGGAGATAAATTGGAATTGTGCTTTTTATTTCCGCTGGGACCTGACACTGCGCAATAAGCTTCCATTGATATAAGAACATCCAATTAATTTGCACTCAAGAATGGAAACATCAACTGGGCAACATTATGCATTGGATTTAAAGGAAAGAGAACCTATACAGATTGATCATTGCAATTGTATTCAATGTCTAAATGAATTACTATATTATAGAAATGCAGTCTTGAACTTGGATTCCTGTTATTTAATATGGGTCCAATATGAAATGGATTACCAGGAAGAAAAACTTCAAAAAGAGAGAGCATACTAATTATTTGAGGCCAAGAATTACAGTAGTGGAGGAATTCTGTCCAGTCAGATAATTATGTCGATGGATGAATACTGACAAACCACTGCTATAGGACAGTAATGTACAGATCATCACAGGAAAATGCAGATTCTTCGCTGATAGATCACTGTTACACATTGTTTGTATTTTTCACTTTTGTCTGAACTTAATTGTTCTTTACCATTATGTAACAAGGATGTCAAGAAGATGGACTGTGTTGTCAAAGAATTGGTATTGGTTTATTATTGTCACTTGTACCGAGATACAGTGAAAAAACTTGTCTTGCATACCATTTGTACAGATCAATTCATTACACAGTGTATTGAGGTGGTACAGTGTGAAAACAATAACTGAATACGGAGTAATAACTGTCACAGCTACAGGGAAGTGCATTGCAGGTAGACAATAAGGCGCAAGGTCAAACAAGGTAGATTGTGAAATCAAGA
>JARFYF010000022.1:36357650-36369758 GCA_030265395.1 Rhina ancylostomus | reverse complement strand
TTTCCTCCCATGTGTTTACTAATTTCCTTCTTTTACCTTTGAAAGCTCTGTTCCTATAATGAAAGATATATTTAGATAAGAAAATAAACAGGATTGCTGTTTAGGCAAGTATGCATGCACCTCACTTAGATAAAATAATATCAGGCCTCTGCTGGCTTACCAAGCCTGATCACAAATATTTCTGTCATACTCAGATCCTGTATATGTATCAATTACGTTCATGCCAAACCCAATATACGGTCCATCCTATAAATTATTTATGCATGCTATTTATTTCCATGCCAAATACAATGCAAGGTCTGTGAACAAATCCATCACTGGGACCTACGCACAGAAAAATAGCTACCTTCATTTTAGTCTGCATGGAATGTGCAGCAACTGCTTTGCAAATTGGTCTGTCATCACCCATTGAAGCAATTCCTCAGAATCGAGATTGACTTGCTTCCATTCAGTTCGCTGAGTTCTGAGATGGCTGTTGAAAGAGCTGCAGATTCTTCCCTGGATGAGGCATGAATTAGCTGTCAGGACAGGTGGGTGAGTAGTTTGAGAGGTGGAGCTCTCCTTCTACCACAAACGCAAGGCTTTCAATATGCGGCCTCGAGGTTCTCAATACTCTCTTTGAATAGCCATGGGCTATAGATTCCTATGAATCAGTGCCATGTTGTATTTCTTCAATGAAACTTTGAGCATATCCTTTAATATTTTTCTCTGTCTGCCTGATAATCTCCTCTCATGATAGAGCTGAGAATAAAATATCTGTTTCAGGAATCTGGTTGCAGACATGTGTGAGATATGGTCAGCCCAACATAGCCAAATGAGGGCAGCTAGGGCCTCAATACTGGGGATATTAATCTGGGTTCATTTGTCTTTGTAATGAAGTTAGAGGATTTTGCACAATTAGCATTGGTGATGTTTTCCAGGCTTCCAGAGCATGATTCTCAGTGAAACTGGTCAGAATCTCTGTCATTTATGGTCAGGTCATGATGCTATTGGCTGACCAGTTCATGCACTAATTGACATCAAGGTTCCAATCCTAAAGGGCACTTCGTCACTAAACCATAGCGATCCTGGAAGAGGATTTTATTTGTTCTCCACTGATTGCACAATAGGCAGTGCCAGAGAAGAGCATGAACCATGCTTTAGTCCAGGTTCCAGCATCTGCCTTCTCTTGTGTCTCCATGCTTTACGTAGGCCATGGATTAGAACCTTAAACATTCTCAGGGATTAGATTCATGAGACCCAAGGTTTGAAATTCACAGACTTCATCATGCATGCAGTCATCGACAAAATTACAGAATGGACAGAACTCACTCATGCGTACAGAGGTAATGGACAAGTTTCCAACATGACACTTTGAAGAACAGAAACTGAAGGAAATGTTAACTGGAAATTGGACATCTGCTAAATATGAGATTTAAACACATCCAAACACCGTCCCCCTCCCCCAAACCTTACTCATGCTACACCTGCTCACACTGGTGCAGGTTAAGAATCATAATGCAAAAAAACTACAGAAGTTGGAAATCTGAAGTTAAGGCAGAACATGTGGAAGATATTCAGTTGGTCACATAGTATCAACTGAGGGAGAAAAAGAGTAATCATTTCAAGTCATTAACATTTCATCAGAACTTATTTAATTGTAAATGCTTTAAGGATGTTAATATTCAACACTTCCTTTCCCTTGTTAATGTTCAATTCATGATGCCTAGTCCCCTATCTGCGTATCCACTGACCAAACTATGCATTAATTTTTGGCACAGTTCCAGCCCTAAAGGGACAATACTGCGGGAAATGGATTTTATTTATTTTCTATGGAAGGGGAAGGGACTTGCCTTTCCTTACTTTATATAATGAGGCTCTCACATGCTTGCTTATGAGATTGGAAAACAAAAGAGGCTTGTCCTCAGCATCTCTGGTTCCAGAAAGGCCCCAGAGCAGATGTAAAGAAGAGGTGGCAGGAAAAGCTTATTGAAATCACTGCCTGATGTGATTCACCTTGCACTGAGAACAACGCAAGTGGCTTACATAGGTAACCTTGAAACAGCTGCACTGTTCACACATCTGAATTCTCACACAAATCTATACCCACAATATTTCACGATGGAAACTGCTTGCTTACCCTCCTCAGTGTCTAAGCCATTCTCAACAATTTACGGAGTTCAAAATACACATCACATATACAGTCTGAACAACCAAAATATGTCATCATAGCATTTTGATATTAACTTGCTCCTTTCAGATGCAGAACTAGTGCCATTCAAAGAAAGCAGGCAGTGACCTAGTCCCAAACACCAGGTTTGAGAGGGCAACCTTCTTATGAAAACTGAATTAATACAGACCATCAACTATCCTGAAGCTAAAGATGTCACAGATTTAGGAAATAGTGAAGGAACTTCAGTACCTTAAACATGCCTCTAAACCTTATACCAATGATTGTTCAGTCTATGTTTATCTCCATATGTGCTTGGAACTCATCCTTATGTGCATTCACCATCACCATGCTCTTTTGTCATTATCTAATGTCAAATCTTATAGCATTCAGATTATTTCTTGCTGTACTTCAGATTAATTTTAAACTGAAATCCTGGCTCTATATTTACATGGGCAAATGCCTAGACATTGTTCACAAAAAGAAGAACAAGGAGCTCTAAAGAACTTTACTGTAGAGGAACTGATCATTTAGCACATGTATTTGTTTTACCATACTTGGTTGTTCTAGCCATTCCTGTTTCATCCATTAATGGTATTTTTATTTGAAGATGTCATGAACAAAATGGCCATCATATTCCCTACTAAGTGATTTCCATTGATTAAACAGTTGAGAAGCCAATAAGGTGCAATAAAATGTGATCTAAATGAAGGCATTTCTACTTTGACAAGTAGAAATAGAATAGTATAACTAAAAGGTGCAAGCACGCATCAGTACTCTTTAGTATGACTGAGAAAAAACTTTGAGCAAAACAATTTAAAATGAATACCATTTCAAAAAGTGTTTTCTGCAAAGAATTAGGCACTGTAGACAAAGCATGATTTAACCAACCTTCATAATTGCTTCTGTTACATATATAACGAAGAAAACATAATTGGTCGATCGCAGTTCTAATGCATGATATAAACTTATATCGGGAATGTATTCCAAGATGATTGGGAAGATATTAAGTAGGATGACCAGGTACATAAAACATTCAAATGCATTGCTGAATACCATTCGATGACAATATTTTGAAATACTGCTTCTGTAAAAGAAAAAAAAATATTTTCAGAATAGGGAACTCTTCCATTTAATACTTCAATTAAGTACATTTTTGCAATTGCACACACCAAGCCTGTAATAGTCCCAACCATTAATTTCAACAGATGAAAATCATAGTTTGGGTGTACAATTGTTCAATATGGGAATTTTCCTGCATGAATTTGTACTGGCAGCAACCAAAATTTTTTTTACTTAATATCAAATATGAATGATTGATAAAATATTAATAAGGAATTCTACTATCATCAGTATTCATGAAAATAAATGATTTTTTTGCAAGTCAAACCACAAATGTTCCAAGGGAATAATTTTGATTAAAAAAACACATGAATTGTATAAAGTAGTTTGTTGACCATCCGTACTTAATTAAGCCTTCAAATCAAGGGTGGCTTTAATTTATATCATGTCAGCAATAACTATTGCTAAATAACATAAGAGTCATACAGTCATAGAATAATACAGCACAGAAACAGGGCCTTCAGCCCAACTGGTTCATACCGACCTCGGCATCCTGCCTGCTAGTCCCAGTTGCCGCATTCAGCCTATAGCCCTCCAAGCACATATCCAAACGCCTCTCAAATGTTGCAATTTTACTCGCCTTGACCACTTCCTCTGGCAGCTTATTCCAGGCACTCACCACCCTCTGTGTAAAGAAGTTATCTCTTTTAAATCTCTCCCCTCTTATCTTCTATCTGTGCGCTCTAGTTATGGACTCCCAACCCTGTTTAAAAGATTATGACCGTCCAGCTTATCCATACTCTTCCTGATTTTATAAACTTCTATGAGGTCACCCCTCATTCTCTGATGCTCCAAGGAATAAAGATCCAGCATGGTCAACCTCTCCTTATAACTCAGGCCCTCTAGTCCAAGCAGCATCCGCGTAAATCTCTTCTGCACCCTCTTCAGCTTGACAATGTCTTTCCAATAACAGGGTGGCCAAAACTGTAGACAATACTCCAAGTGCAGCCTCACCCAAGACTTGTATAACTGCAACATAATGTCCCTACTCCTAAACTCAATGCCCTGATTGATGAAGGCCAGCATACTAAATGCCCTCTTCACCACCATCTACTTACACGGTCGCTTTCAGTGAACTGTGCACGTGTACTCCCACGTCCCTCTGTTCCACAACATTTGTCAGTGCCCTGCCATTCACTGGACAAGTCCAACCCTGGTATGACTGTCCAAAATGCATCACCTCACACTTATCCAAGTTGAAATCCATTGACCATTCCTCAGTCCATCTCTTTTTAATTCATTGTATCAAAAAGAATCCCTAATTTAGTATCATCAGCAAACTTACTAATCATGTCATGTACATTCATATCCAAAGCATTTACATACATAATGAATAACAGAGGTGTCAACACTAACCCCTGGGGCACTCCACTCATCACAGGCCTCCAGTTGGAGAATTGACCTTCAACTATCACCCTCTGCTTCCAATCATTGAGCCAATTCTGAATCTACCTCGCTAGCTCCCCCTGACTCCCATGCAACCTAACCTTCCAGATCAGCCTGCCATGCAGAACTTGTCAAAGGCCTTACGAAAGTCCATATACATAACATCTAGTGCTCTACCTTCATCTACCCCCTTAGCTACCTCTTCAAAAAACTCCAAAAGATTTGTCAGACATGACCTGCCACACTCCAAACCACGCTGACTATTCCTGATCAGGCCTTGACGATCCAAATGATGGTTTATCTTGAATACAACCGGAATAACATTCATAATACAACAGCTCTAAAGCAAATGTATAACATTTGATATTTAGTGAAGATTCACATAATGTATGATGGTAGCTTTGCACTTCATAGAAAAACATTGTTAAAAAGGAAACTTGAGGAGTCAGTAGTTATGAATAGAAGGCTGATGTGAATATGGATAAGATTTTGAAGAATTGGAATCATCATGAAGAAAGATGAATTTGCATTCATATAGCATATTTCACACCATTTTCAGTATGTCGCAAAAAACCTCAGAATCGATGCAGTACTTCTGAAGCATGGTTATGGTTGAAATCAAGAAGCACAGCAACAAATCTCTGCAAAGTAAGATCCCAAAACATTACTTTGATAAAAGGCCAGATCATTTTCATTTAAGAGATATTGATTGACTATTAAGTATTGTCATGGGGATTTGGGAAAGCTTCCCTGCTCTTTGAAATACTGCCATAGGATCTTTAACATCCATCTGAGAGGGCACATAGGACTTCAGTTAAACATATAATCAGACAGATGGCACCTCCAACAATACAGCACTCCCTCAGAACACCAGTGGAGTGTTAGCTTGATTTTTGTATTCAAGTCTCTGTAGTATGACCACAATCAAGATAAAAAGAGTAAAAAAATCATTGAGGCATTGAGCAAAGAAACATTTCTTTGAAAGGGCCTTCAACACACTTTTTCCATACTGACCATCAAATAACCATCTATACAAATCTCATTTATGCCTTGGCGATTCAAGTGTTCATCTAGATATCTCTTAAATGTTTGGACAGTCTCTGCTTCCACCACCCTTTCAAGCAATGCATTCCAAACTCCAACTGTCCTCTGGATGAAAAAAACATTCTTATATCCAGTCTAATCCCCTTACTCCCTCTGGTTATGGACACCTGTGCTATGGAGAAAACTTTACTTTTTCTACCTCTCATAATTTTGTCCATCTCTACCATGTCCCCCTCTGTGCTACCAAATGATTCATAGTTGACATTTAAATAGGTCACTAACAAATCCAACAGAGAATTCCGGAGAAGCTACTTTACCAAGAGAGAGGTTAGAATGTGGAATAAAACCAGAAAATCCTGTAAACACTCAGCAGGTCAGGCAGCATCTGTGAAGAGAGAAACAAAGTTAACATTTCAAATCAATGAACTGATTGAACAGTTCATTGAACAGAATGTTCTGTTGAACAGAAACTTCATCTCTTTTTCTCTCTTCAAAGATGCTGCCTGACCTGCTGAGTAGTTCCAGCAATCTTCCGTTATCATTTCAGATTTCTAATATGCATTGTATTTAGCTTTTGTATTATGGCTAGAAAGTGGAATTTGCTACCACAAGAAGTGGTTGAAACTAAGCATACAATTAGATTTAAGGAACTATGAAGGAAGAAAAACTGGAAAGAAAAGCTAAAATATTAGATAAAAGGGTAAGAGCAGTGGAGCATAAATATAAGAATGGACTGGGTGGACTCAGCTGCCTGTTTCTATGCAATGAATGCTTTGTAATTGTTAGTTAGTGTTTGGAAAACATCAGAATAAATACCAGTTATACTCAATGTTTATGTTTGAGGATATATAGGACATATGAAATGGCAATAATGAAAGCAAACAAGCCTAGAGATGCTTCAAAATGAAATGAATGCATTATTTTTCAGAATAAGATTAATACCTCTAATCTTCTCCAAAGATTTAAAAATTGGTTCCAAACAACAGTGCATTAGCATAATTTCCACTCCAAAAGATGAACCGAAATGCAGCCTGTACAGTTTCCAATAAAAGCAGTCACAATTCAATGCAGCTACTGCAGCTTTGCTGTTCAGCATTCAGAAAAAAGGCAATGGTCCTCAAAGGCATACTTCTGACAGTCAGCCAGCTGCAACACTCTTCCATTTATCCTGCCAGGGAGGATAAATGCAAGAGATGAATTTTTTGAGAACCATATATCGTCTGAATTTCCTGAGATACATGCTGGGAATCCAGAGACAACCAAGAAAAACTTGGCAGCAATGGGCTGAGATCATACATGCAAGGATATCATGCTCTTCTGCCCACTCCCCTACAACAACATCTTCTCCAATATCCAACAACTCCAATCAACCCTATAGACACTTGCCTCCCACAACCTCCTGCACACTGATCAAGCCTTTGATAATGGAAAATTTATTCTCCCTACACTTCATCTTCTCATAAATAGGAGAAAAATCACCTGGACAAGAGGAGGGCTATCTCATGCAATGGCTTCTCAGGGTTCTCCTCCTCCATGTGACAGAGGGCCAATTAAAACACAAATAAAATCAAGAGGTTGCCAGGAATCTGGCAGGTTTTGTCATTAATAATGTTTCATTCTGCAAGTAGTTCCCTCGTGTATTCATCAAAATAATACAACTTTATCACTATGTATATTGCTCCATTTCCCTTAAGGTGGCTTGATTGCACTTTAAATGTAAATCTCTCTTCTGATTTCTCTTTCTAGGCCATGAGGATAGGCCCCCTATTTCCCATTCCCACCTTCCAAACCCTATACTTCTACCACAACAAGAAGCCCCATGGGCAAAGGAGCAGTAGATGGCAAAGCAGGGTCAAAGAGAAGTAAGAGAATGGTGATGAAGACCACAGTGCTCTAATGCATCTGACATCCCAAATCACCACGTCAAAAGTCAATAGATCTGGAACCTGAAATGATAGTGTGGTCTAGTGCCAGCATATTGTTACATAAATGTCCACCAATCTTGAGAAATTAACTGGCATGCAGTTTTCGGAGAGTGTTGCTTCGCCTCTCTAGACATCACCAATTCACTTCCCACCATGTCTTTCATGCATGGCCACAATCATCTATCCCTTCAATTGGTCAATGCCAGCCCACCGAGGTCAAGGGTTTTTTGTGCTTAACCAAGGACAACTATGTCTTCCTGAAGTTAGACTGCAGCCACTGAGGGGACATTCCAATACAGCATTAGAACAACCCATTTCATGACAAGGTTATTAAATATGAAAAGCATCATAGTGTTTAACTGAACAAATTAATGTCATAATCTCCATTTATCTTTTATTTCATTTTGCTTTGCTACAAATCATTCTTAAGACAATACTTAAATCCATTCTCATATAACATGCTGGAAAAGCACATTGGTGTATCAGCTTTTGACATTGTCACATACCTTCCAATCCCTCACCTGGAGAGATGCATAATTACAAGTCCATGCACTCTATCATAGCCTTGTTTTGTCTCAAAACACTGAGGAATGCTTTAGTATTGGAAATTATCCCCTCGCTGTACAGGATCACTTGATTGTGAAGACATCTGTCTGTTGCCATGCTTACTATACTAATATGTTATCACTTCCAGGCTGAAGCTGATACCATTTTTGGGATTCATCTTCCCAGATAAGTGTGAACTTACATTACTTTAAGTGGCAACCTCCGTTCCCAAAAGGCTGAGAAATATGAACAAGAAATTATATCATCCATGTTATAGAATTATTAAAATCCACTCGTAGATAGAGAAATAGGTTGATGATTTTCCATCAGAACTAAAAGTTAGAAAACAAGTATGTTATCAGTTGTGAAGAAGGGGCAACAATGGAGAGAACAAGGTGAATATCTGTGATGGATGGAGACCAAGAGAAATTAGGCAACATTAGTGGCAATGGTGCCAGATGAACGGTGGTGGTGAAAGCTTATTAATTACAACTAATCTGCCTGGAGGAAATATAAATAGATGAATGAGTCAGAAGAGAGATTAGATGTTGCAGTTCCTTGAAATTAAAACAGAGATTTTTAGAAATGCTCAGCATTCAGGCAGCATTCGTGAAGACAGAAAAAAAAATAAATGTTACAGATTGACTAACCTTTTATCAGAGCTGGCCAGTTCTAATACAAAATGGAAAGGCTAAATTCAACAATTTCAGATTTTGTTTGTGAAAGTTGTGTGATTGGCTAAGTGTGTGGCAACTCAGCCAATAACCGAGAGGGTAAAGCTGAGCAGCCATTGTGAGAGTGAGCCAGTGTAGGAGTGGGAATCTGAGGCTTTGGTGAGGAGGCATTGCTGAGTAACAGGTGAGAACAGGTAAGGTTTTATCTTATATAGTAGATAAATAAAAAAACATCTCATTACAACTAATTAAATAAAGTAGGGATGCAGGATCAGGTGATGTACTGTAGCTGCATGATGTAGGAGCTGGTGGACCCATTTGTGGTTCCTGGTGACCACATTTGCAACAAGTGTCGGTTGCTCAACGAACTCGGGCTCAAAGTTGATGACCTGGAATCTGAGCTTCAAACACTGTGATGCATTAGGGAGGGGGAGAGTTATCCAGATACTGTGTTTCAGAAGGCAGTCATGCCCATTAGATTAACTACTTCAAATTCAGTCTGTGGTCAGGGATAAGAGGGTGTGACTGTGAGTGAGGCGGGTGGGGGGGATCCAAGAGGTAGTGCTGGAGGAGCCCAAGCCCTTGAGCTTGTCCAACAGGTCTGAGATTGTTGCTCGGTGTGTGGATGAGAGTGGGGGCTGTAGGAAGGATGAGCAACTGAACTGTGGCACCGTAGTTCAGGGAGCCATTCAAAGGGGGCAGAGAAGAGAAATGTAGTTGTGATTAGGGATAGTATAGTCAGGAGAATAGACAATTCTGTGTCACAAGGAGCAAGAGACCTGAAGGCTGTGTTGCTTGCCTGGTGCCTGGGTTTGAGACATCTCATCTGACCTGCAGAGGAATTTGGAATGGGAGGGAAATATCCAGTTGTTGTGATCCATGTGGGTTCCAATGACATAGAAAGAACAAGGAAAGAGGTTCTGCTGAGGGAATTTGAGCAGCTAGCGACTAAATTAGAAAGCAGAACCTAAAAGGTAATAATCTCAGGATTACTACCTGAGCCACATGCAATTGGCACAGGGTCAATAAGATCAGAGGGTTAAATGTATTGCTCAAAGGGAGAAGTGGGTTTGAATTCGTGGGACATTGGCACCAGTATTGGGGAAGGAGGCAGCTGTTCCAATGAGACAGGCTCCACCTGAACCATGCTAGAATCAGGGTCCTGTTGAAGGGCACTAGACAGGGCTTTAAACTAAATAGTAGGTGGGTGGGTTCAATAGATTGGACCATTGACACCCTTACTAATCAAGAACCTATCAACCTCCACTTTAAATATACCCAATGACTGTGCCGAACTTTTAGCCTATTCTAAGGTCAATCTAACCATTTTCTCCCACATACCCCTCCATTTTTCTATCATCCATTTGCCTATCTAAGAGTCTCTTAAATGTCTCCAATGTATCTGCCTCTACCAGCACCCCTGACAGTGTATTCCATGCACCCACCACTCTTCGTATATAAAAACAAACTTGCCTCTGATATCCCCACTACACTTTCCTCCAATGACCTTAAAATTGTCTCCCCTCGTATTAGCCATTTCCAGGCTGAGAAAAAGTCTCAGACTGTCCACTCAATCTATGCCTCTTATCATCTTGAACACCTTTATCAGGTCACCTTCTCATCCTCCTTTGCTCCAAAGAGAAAATCCCCAGCTCACTCAACCTATCCTCACAAGACATGCTCTCTAATCCAGGCAGCATCCTGGTAAATATCCTCTGGATGCTCTCTAGAGCTTCCACATCCTTCCTATAATGAGCTGACCAGAACTGAACACAAGACTTCAAGTGTGGTCTAACCAGAGTTCTATAGAGCTGCAACACAACCTTGTGGCTCTTGAACTCAATACTCCGACTAATGAAGGCTAACACACCATATGCCTTCTTAAAAACCCTGTCAACCTACACGGCAATGTGATCTATGGACATGGACTCCAAAATCCCTCTGTTCCACCACACTGCAAAGAGTCTTGCCATTAACCGTGTATTCTGCCTTCAAATTCAATCTTCTAAAGTTCATCACTTCACACTTTTCTGGGTTGAATTCCATCTGCCACTTCTCAGCTTAGCTCTGCATGCTGTCAATGTCCTGTTGTAACCTGCAGCAACCTTCTACATTATCCACAACACCAGCCTTCATGTCATCTGCAAATTTACTTACCCAGCCTTCCACACCTCATCCAAGTCATTTATGAGAAAATACAAAGAGCAGGTGTCCCAGAACAGATCCTTGCAGAACACCACTGGTCACTGACCTCCAAGCAGAATACACTCCATCTACAACCATACTGTCTTCTATGGGCGAGCTAATTCTGAACCCACACAACCAAGTTTCCCTGGATTCCATGCCTCCTGACTTTCTGAATGAACCTTCCATGAGGAACCTTATTAAACTCCTTACTAAAATTCATGTACATCACATTAACTGCTTTACCTTCAATGTGCTTTGTCACACCCTCAAAGAAGTCAATCAATCAGGCATGATCTGCCCTTCAAAAGCCATGCTGACTGTCTCTAATCAGCCCATAAATCCTGTCTCCAAGAATCTCTCCAGTAATTTGCCCACCACTGAAGTAAGGCTCACCCGTCTGTAATTCCCAGGGTTATCCCTACTCCCTTTCTTAAGCAAAGGAACAACATTTGCCACCCTCCAATCATCTGGCACTACTCCTGTGGCCAGTGAGGACACAAAAATCATCGCCAAAGGCACAGCAATCTCTTCCCCCACTTCCCGTAATAACCTTGGAATATCCCGTCTGGCCCTGGTGACTTATCTATCCTAATGTTTGTCAAAGGTTCCAGCACATCCTCTTTCTTCACGTCGACATGCCCTGGCATATCAGTCTGTTGTGCATCATCCTCACAAACATCAAGGTCTCTCTCTCTGGTGAATACTGAAGCAAAGTACTCATTAAGGACCTCCCCTACCTCTTCTGATTCAAGGCACATGTTGCCTCTTTTATCCCTGATCGGTCCCACCCTCACTCTAGTCACCTTCCTGTTCTTCACATACGTGTAGAACGCCTTGGGGTTTTCCTTGATCCTACTCACCAAGGCCTTCTCATGACCCCTTCTAGCTCTCCTAAATCCATTTTTAATCTCCTTCCTAGCTACCTTGTAACTCTCAAGCACCCTGTTTGATCCTTGCTTTCGAAATCTTGGGTAAACTTCTTTCTTCCTCTTGACAAAATATTCTACATCTCTTGTCAACCACAGTTCCTTCACTCTACCATCCTTACCCTGCCTCAATGGGACAAACCTATCCA
>JARFYF010000022.1:36329184-36339850 GCA_030265395.1 Rhina ancylostomus | reverse complement strand
AATCATACATATCTGAATAGAATGCTAGAACAAGCAATTTACATTTTGTGCATTGCAAAGTAATATGCAGAGAAGTAATGGAAAAGTTACATCAAATGTGTAGATTAAGAACATCGGCCAACTGGACCCTGCATAAAATAAAATGTTGCTTTCTAATTGCTATCAAGTTCAGAAATAACTTGAAAGCATCAGAATGAATCTACAAATTTTAGGAGTCACTGTGGAACTTTTCATCTGCCACACCAACTCTGGATTACCTAACTCCTTTGCAAACAAAGCCGCAGAATGAAATGGAAGATGTGTCATCTTCATAGTCAGTAACAGAGGTTTTAAGCACAATAACAGCATCTCCATCCAATAAATGTATGACTAGTAACCAATAATGCATCTACATTTATTCACTAACTTATTTCTGTGCTGCAAAACAGTGGACTTGAAAGCTGCTGTCATCTGCTTGGCCTGCATCATTGTTTTAGAATATAATATGATTTAATAGCATAGGCAATTGATCATGCTTCTATTTCAAAGGCATGTTACAAGAATTCATTGCCTCCAATGTAACAGATTCTCCAGCAAAAAATATGGAATTTGCTCCAATCATATTACTACCAAAAAACCTCTATGCAAGGCAGAAACCTCTCAATGCAATCCTATTCTGTTTAAAAAATTTTTGGTCAGGATATCTAGTGAGAATAACATATTTAAAGTTAAAATACCAAATCAATATGTATTTATATAAAAGATGCACATACAATCAGCAGTGTCTGAAGCAAAATGAAGTGACTATAAATGCAATCATCAGCCTACAAATTGCTTCATCACGTTAAAACAGTAATGCCTGACACCAAAACACTGAACGTCCATAACAGTTCTTCAGTTGTGAGTTTCACAAAATGGAATTGTCAGGTTTTGCTGTATAACTCTGAGCTGCCTCACTTTCAGCAAGGTACCTCTATTGATGTATTGTGTTATCATAGCTGCCAATATTTAACCTCACAGCTTCAATATTGGCAGATAGCTCTTAAAGGGACATATCACAATACAAGTAGTATTCTTCAAACTGCAGGGGAGTGTTGCTACTTAATGAGTGGTTGCTGGGAGATTGCTCCCAGGGGATCCAAAGGTCACGGTCAAGCTGATGGAAAACAGTACCTATTGGAGGCATGGTTTTTTACCAGGGACCGTAGTGACCCTCTACAGCCAGGAACAACTGGCAGGTGGTGGCCAGCAATGTAAGGAATAACACCACAAGAGTACAGTGCATGAATGCCTGTACTTTGAGGAAGCCAGCGATGCACACAAATTCTTGTACCTGTAGTGGTGGTTCCTTTGGCATGAACAAAATATAAAATGAAGTCTTCTGTCCTGAATATGGAGTTTTAGTAGCTTCCACAGTGCAGCAGTGAACTGAAAACTGCGAGATAAGAAGTGGCAGCAACAGCTTTGAATGATGCTGAGACTAGGAAATGACTATGATCTTGACCTTAATCTCCAGTGGAAAAGTTATGGAAGGCAATATCATGCTCTGTTTGAGGTAGGAGGAGGCTGTCGATCAAATGAGGACAAAGAATACAATTTGAGTGCCAGCCCTTTAAAAAGCATATTTTCCAGAGAAATGGTTAGTTAAACATAGTTGTTCTGTATGCAAATAAGAACAGCTGTTTTCTCAGACCATTGGGTTTGAAAATCATTCCACAGATGAATTTTAGCTGTTACACAACTATTAACAGCACTTGGGGGAATTTCACACCATGAAAACATGTTAACACAAATAGGAGACTTCTAGACAAGTTTCTCAGCTGACTCTAAAGCATTCAGAATTCAGCACAATATTGCTCCATTGGAGATTAAGCCAACTTTCAATTACACAGCACTGTTTTCTTTGAAGTTGTATGAAGGCATTTCTAAGCCAACAAGCAGAAAGACCAGTCAAAACATAATAATGTTTACAAGACTTCAATTACATTATGCAGCTAGTCATTCAGAAGTTAGGCAAAAATGTTAAGGATTTTTTAATTTATTAATTTTAAAAGATACTCACATTTTTTTGATGTCTCCTGTATGGGTCATCAATCTGCACTAATTTTTCTGCCATTACCCAGTTTGCATCTGCAAGGAATCTATCCATTTTCAATAAAGAAAATGAGTTGGCCTCACTTTCTCTGATACGCTGGATTGCGCTATACATGGCCATCCGCTTAGGGGCTGGAATATCACTAAGGCCTTGAAAATACACAAACACAATACATATTATTTCAAATCACAGAATCTTACAGCACCGCCCGAGGTCATGGGGGCTTACCAAACTGGTCTCAGGTCTTTGAATTACTGATGAGTTGAAATGAAATTCCAGCTGCTCTTAGCCAATTAAGTATCTACACAACTAACCATGAACAAAACCTGATCAAATATTTAACTTGCTTGTTGAATACAAATGGAATAACTCAGCTCAGAAAAGAAAGCAACCAAATTGCTCTGTGAGCTGTGACTACTAAAGGTAACTTATTCAACCACCAGAGATTCCAAGACCCTGGGAAGGCTGTACTGCAATATGCACCTGAAGCGCAGGTTTAAAATGCAAAAGTTATATTTTATAATCAACGTGATGATACATCTAAAATAACTTTTTTTTAATCTGTAAATAACAAACTTAACAAAAGAAGGGGCAAGATTGGATCTAATTCCAGAAAACAATGTTAGACAGATAGAAGAGGTACCAATGGAAGAGCATTTTCACAATAGCAATCATAATTCAATTCAGTTTAGTATAGTTATGGAAAAGAATCAAGGTGGAGGAAATAAAGGTTCATATTTGGAGAAAGGACAATCTTAACTAAGCCAAAATGTAATTTAGAAGGTAAGTTGATGGGAAAGAAATGCTTGGAGACAAATTAGCAGCAAAATTAGGAGAGATTGAAGGAGGAATTCATAAAGATTTGTAGCAATTATGTTTACAGGATGAAAAAATGAAAGACTGTTAAATCTGGAGTTCATAGACTTCCAGGTGGTAGGATAAGGCAAAGAAAATAATTGTATGTCAGAGTTCAAGAAAACTCATATCCCAGAATACAAAAAATGTAGGGGTGAAAATAAATAGGAAATTAGGGAAGCCAATGAAGGATTTGGGAAAAAATGGCAAGTATGATCAGAAAATAATAGCTAAGAAAGGGTCTGGGCTTGTCAGAGACCTAAAATGCAAGCTTTATGTGGAGGCAATGTTACTGTGGTTCCAGATGAATATTTTAAATCTGTATCAATAAAATGGGGCACGTTACAGACACTGTACTAGGAGGAAGAAATTCTGAGAAATATGAAGGGAATTAGCATCTTTGAAATAAGAACAAGAGAAACAAGCAGGAGTAGGCCATACTGCTCCTCGTGCCAACAAATAAAGGAACATATTAAAGTTGAGAAATAAAGGTCAGATTTATTATAGAAAACTGAAACCAGAAGAATACCGAAAATGCCATGTTCAGGAAGTTTCTGTAGAGAAAACAAATTGATATTACAGAGGGATAACTTTAAAGCATAATTAGTCAATTCCAATTCAAACAGGAACTGCAAGTTATCCGAAACTATTGAATTCAATAGTCTTGAAGGCTGTAACGTACCTAAATGGAAGATCTGTCTTTTGCTTATTTTCTCCCTCTTGATTGCACTCATTAATTTATTAACTAGATACTCCAAAAACCATTGGGATCACCTGAGTAACCCTATCAGAGGAGTATCCTTCATCCTATCCATCCCTCCTCCACCAATTCTGTAACTTGAAACTAACTTTTATTTCCTCATTTTCCCAGTTCTGATGAAAAGTCATCAATCAGAAACATTAACTAAGCTTCTCTTATACGCAACTGATTAACCTGTCAAATATTTCCAGCATTTTCTATTATTTTAGATTTCCAGAACCTCCTTAAGGTACGACCAATGAATAATTTTTTGTTATTGTTGAGGAAGAATTGCTGAATTAAACCCATTTGATTTGGTCTTCATGGATTTAGCGAAGACTTTTGACAATATCTAAAATTGTTGAGTGATCAGAAAAATGAAAGTCCATGGATTCAAAACTGGTTATGTGGGAGGAAAGTTAAGATTTTGTGAAAAGAAGGCTGTTTCCTTTGGCGTTCCAAAGGGATCAGTTCTAGATTCCTTGATTTTTCTGTGATATATTTCAAAGATCTAGATTTTAACATACGGGATATGATAAAGAAGTTCACGGATATTAAAACTGGCAGCCTGGTTTAAGTGAGGAAGAAAGTTCACAATCAAACACCTAATAAGATATCGATACACTGTGCAAGTGAACAGAAATGTGAAGTAATGTTTTTAGAAAAAGCAAATAAAGTGAGGGAACACACAAGGAGTGGTAGGACAAGTGTTGAGGCAGATGGAACATTGGAGTGAGTGTCTGTCAAAAGTGATAATGAGGGGTCAAGTTAACAAGCTGGTAAAAAGACACGTTTCCTTCATTTGTTGAAGCAGATAACTGAAGTATTAAGAATATAAAGGCAAGTGTGAGATAATTCACCTTAGGCTTAAAAAGGATAGAACAGAAAAATTTCTTATTCTGAAGAGCCAAAAACAATATAGGTTCAAAGAGACTTTAGGAGCCCATGGACATCGATCTTTAAAATATTATGGGCAAGTGAAGAAGATAATTGGTAATTAAATATATGAAGTACAAGAGAACAGAAGTGATGTTACAGCCTATAACATCTTGGATAGACAAACTTCACACGATATGTTAATCTTATATAGTCCTTTTTTTTAAAACTAGTTGGCTATTACACTGACAAAACAAAGTAAAGGGCCCTGGAGTGCTGAAGCCAATGGAAATAAAAGTCAGAACAGAAGTAGAACAGATTGTTGATTCACAAATGTACAATTGCATGATCAAAGTTATCCAGAAGGGTTTGATATTAGAAAATCAATTTCAGATGAGGAATTCAGTCTCAATCACAGTTATCCATTTTGATGATTTTTCATAGGATTAACTAAATAAGAGTGCAGAAAAGACATGAGAACACTACAGCCAAAAAGACAGGAACACAAGAATCAAAGACCCGAATTTGCATTCAATAGGCCAAAACCCTCATTCCTGTATTTCTGTGCAGACAGCTGGCAATTCACAACTGTGCAGAAGTTCAGGGCACCTCCACAAACTTGCAGCAACTTCCAGGCAGCTGATTACTGCTGTACAGGATCAGCTGATCACCACCAAAAGGACTCCTTGGTGGTAGTAATCAGCTGGTCCTGTCAGCAGGGTAAAGTGATGGTGTGCAAGCTCAAGATGGGAAATCTGTCCGCTGTACCTGCATGAAATCCCCAAATGCCCATATATTTGAAAGGAGAAAGGCAATTCTAACATTTTTTTAAAAAAGATGTACTGATTAATTAAAATTAATCATCTTCTATTGTTTTTGTGTTTTAAGCATTTTGATCATTTTTAAAAGCTTATCAATATGTGACAGCTTTGATAACTAGTGAACCTGGAGGTATGGCTTGGTTATTTAACAAAGCATTTCTGTAGGCAGCGTTTGCTATTTACAATCAGAAGTTGAAGAGGTTAGTACCAGCTACCTTGAAGTTCTCATGGGGGAGACGTGCTCCATCTAAGAACAGGGTGACTGGCAAGTTTAGATGTTGAGCCAATCTAAATGAATCTTAGATGCTCTGTATTTTAACTGCATTTATTCACTTTGGAAGCATATTCCTTTGGAAACAGAGGCATTAAAAGAAAATGCCTCCAATAGTTTAACATTATTGGTCTGGATAAATATGCTTTCACCTCTGCGGTCTGTAAAGAGCATGACAAGCAGCAAGCACACCAATGGTGGGAGTCATATCTCGCATGAAGAAAGATGGTTGTGGTTGTTGGAGGTCAATCATCCCACCCCTGGACATCAGTGAAGAAGTATATCAGGCCAGAATCCCTAGCCCAATCATTTTCATCAATGACTTTCCTTCCATCATAAGATCTGAAGTGAGTATGATCACTGAAGATTACACAATGCACAATTCCATTTGCAACTCTGAATTAAGCATGCAGCAAGACCAAGAGAACAGTAAGGCATTGGCTGTTAAGGGGCAAGTGGCAGTTGTGCCATAAAAGTGTCAGGCAATGATCCTTTCCAACAAAAAAAAACCTAACCACCTACCCTTGAAATTCAACGGCAGTCTCATTGCTGAGTATCCTGCTATTAATATTCTTTGCATTAGCATTGGTCAGGAACCAAACAGGATCAGCTATATAAATTCCAGGAATACCAAGTTACAACAGATGGTCAGATACTTGATTTCCTGTGGCTCGTGACTCAGTTCCTAACACCCCAAATTCTTTCTAACATCCAGAAGGCACAAGTCAGGCACATGATAGAATACTCTCTACTTGCCTGGATGCTCAGCACCATTCACTACAAAGAATCCCTCATGATTGGCACACCATTCAGCAGGCTCATTCCCTTCAATACCAATGCACAGTGTGTGCATTTGCATGTGTGCACATATGTGCCATCCACAATATGGACTGCAGTTACTCACTTAGAGCAACAGAGGCATGTGAAAACCACCACTGGCAGGTTCCCCTCCAAGTCGCAATCTATCCTAATTTGGAAATACCTCACTGTTCCTTCATCAGCATTGGGTCTAAATCCTTCACCAGAAGGACCGCAATGGTTGGAGCAGGCAAATCATCATCGCCTTCTCAACTGCAATTACGGATAGGCAATAAAAGGTGGACTTCCCAGCTACACCCAGATCCCATAAAAAATAAATTAGAGAAAGGAAAAATGGATACTTTGCAGTTTGAGTCTGTGCGTCATTCAATAAGATCATGGCTGATCTGATTTTAGTCTTCAATTCTATTGAATAGCCCGATCCCCCGAATCCTTGCTTTTCCCCCGTTAGACCAAAATTCTATCTTTAAATACACAATGACTTAGATTTTTGGTATACAAAATTCCAAAGATTCACCGACAAAGAGAAGAAATTCAATCTCATTCAAGTCCTAAACGGCTGATACTAGTTCCAGACTTCCTTCCACCAGGGGAAATATTCTTGCAGCATCCATCTTTTTAAGGCTTCTCAGGCTGTTAAATTGCTCGTAATCTGCTTAATTGCTCGTAATATACCCTCTTCCAAGGAATTAACAGCAGGTAAATCTTCACCAATGTTGCCTCTAAGGCTACTAAATGTATGCTGTACACTGGAGTGGTCTTATCAACGCTCTGTTCAGTTGAAACAAGACTTTGCTATTTTTTGACTTAATCACCCTTGTAATATAGGTCAACATTCCACTTGTCATCTGAATTATTTGTACACCAACATGCTAACTTTGTACTCCTTGCACGAGTTCACACTGACCTTTCTGAAGTCATCAATAGTCTCACATACAATTTACATTTTCTACTTTCCTATTATTTCTAACAAAGTAGATAACCTCTCACTCCCCACATCATTCACTATCCGCCATCTTTTTGCTGAATCCTGAGATGTTCCTTTGCAGACTCCATATACTGCATGCAATTCTTTCATCTGTCGTTAACGTAAATGGCAAGTAGCTGAGAGTCTATAACTGAACTCCAAGGCACCCAGTATAGCATTAAGTTGCCAACCTCAAAATTACCTATGCTCTTTTTTTCCCTGTTAGTTAACCATGCTTTTATGCGTATTACCTTAAAACCCTTAAACCCTTATTTTGTACAGTAACCCTTTATTTGGCAGCTTATCAAATCGATCTTGGAAATCCAAATACACTCCACACACTGGCATCCCTTCATCTAACTGGCTACTTACATCTCAAAATCCTAGAATATTTATCAAACATTACTTCTCTTTCATAAAACATTATTGATCTTGCCAAATTATATCATAATTTCTCAGGAGTCCTATTTCTAGATCCTATTTTTAAAGATGGACTGCAGGCATTTAAATTAACTGGCCCATTGCTCCATGTTTTGTTTTCCCAGTCTTCTTTTGTAGCTTCCAAACTGCTGGGAATTTCCAGAATCAAAGGAGATTTTGAAGATCACAGCCACAAACTCTGAAGCCACTTCTTTCAGAATGCTAAGATGCATACCATCAGGTTCAGAGGCAATTCAACCTTTAGCCATTTGTCCCAATAGTTTGCCTAGTAATTCTTTCCTTGGGCGATATCAATTGTTTTAAGTTCCCCACTTATTTTGCCCCAATTACCCACATTATTTGTCAAAGTTCCACACTCCAGACTGATCACAAAAGAAAAATTCTTTGCAATCCAAGCCAATGTGGCAAGATAAATCAAAGATTGGCTGAGTGGAAGAGAGTGAAGGGTAATAGTCAACAGAAGTTTTAGTGACTGGAGGGTTCTGTGCATTCCATTTCCACAAAAATCACAAGTAGGTCCCTTACTTTTTGTTATATACAGTAGTGATCAACCTAAGTGTAGGGACCATAATTAAGAGGTTTTCAAATAAAACCAGACTTAATAATGTGATTGACAGTGAGGAAGAAAATTCTAGGTTGCAGGACAATGTCAATGGACTGGCTAGGAAAGCAAAGTGGCATGCAAATTCAATCCAGGGAAGTATTGGATAATGCATTTAGGTAGGAAAAAAAACAAGGGACAGAATACACAATACACGATTGGTATTAAGAAGTATGGATGAATCTTGGAATGCCCATCCAGATTCTCAAAGGCAGCAGTATAGGGAGAAAGGTGGTTAACGAGATCCTTGCTTCCATCAGCTGAGGCAAGGAGATCATGTTGATCTATACAAAATACTAGTTAGGTCACAGTTAGAGAAATGTATGTAGTTTTGGTTACCACCTGACTGGAAGGATGCAGTAGCACCAGAGAAAATGGAGAGGAGGTTTATGATGATGTTTCCAGGGATAGAGAATTAGAACAGTGATGATAGACTTCCTAGGGAAGAGCAAATTCTTTGAATCAAAAGGAGATTGTGGGGAAATTTAAATGAGTTGTGTAAAACTGAGTTTTGTAAATAAATGAAAGGAGAACCTACCTCCTTTGGAAGAGTAGTGGATTTCTCAGAAACCTAAATAGTTAAATGGTGGAAGGATACAATTGGTCAAAAGGCCTTATTTTGTGCCAAAAATTTCTAAGATTCTATTTTTGGTATGGTTTCAATGTCTTCTACTGTGAAAACTGATAAAAAATCTGTTTCATATCTCCACCATTTCCTTATTTTCCCATCTCATTTTCCACAGAATAGTATTTACTTTTCTACTATCTTCCAGTTTACACACCAGTAGAAATTCTTAAAATTTGATTTTATATTTATTATTAGTTTATTCCCATTTTCCATTTCCATTCACTGTCAATTGACTAAAAAAAAATATCAGCTTTCGCTGGTTTGTAAAATTCTCCCTATACTTGGGTCGACAGCTACTCCAAAAATTATTAATCTTTACTTTCAATTTAGTGCCATCCTTAACTTTTTGTTATCCACAGATAGATCACTTCTCCTATGGAACCTATTTCTTAAAGGGATGCATTTTTGCTATGAATTATTAAATACTTATTCAAATTTGACAGCAGCTACAATTAACCATCATACTTTTTTAATCTAATTTCCCAAACTACAATACCAAACTTTCCCATCATTCCTTTGTTATTGCTTTTAATAAAACTGAAGACATTCACTTAATCAAAAATACTGCATATGCTAGAAATCTGAATTGACAACCAAAAACGGTGGAAACACTCAGCAGATCAGACAGCATCTGTGGAGAAACAGAGTAGGTATTTCAACCTGAAATATTAGCTCCCCTTATCTTTCCACAGATACTACCTGATCTGATTGTTTTCAGCATTTTCTGTTTTCACTTTGAATAAATGTGTCAGTCTCAAACTGAATGCAAAATTACTTTACTATTAAAGCTTATTTCCTGGTTGGACCCAGAGCATGTTATTCTAGGAAACCTTCTTGAATGTATTCCATGAACTCATCCCGAAGATTACCATTACCAATAAGATCTGCCTGGTTCTCTCACAATTACAGTATGACATTTCATGCAGGTCCCCATGAATTCCAGGCTGATACTTGGTCCAAAAGAAATGCTGGAAATACAGACAACTCCCTCTTAGATTATTATTTTCCTTTCATATTTCTCATCTCATCCCAAACTGATTCTACTCCATCTCTGGATGGAGTAGGTCTTTTCTCACTCCTGTCTTTATGACACCTTTTATTGTTAGAGTACTATACCTCCTTTTCCATTCTGGCCATCATTCTGAAATGTGAATTATTCTGGAACCTTCAATTCACAGTTCTGATCACAGAGTCATTTACTTCTATTTGATCATGCCCATTAGTCTAATTAGGGACACAGCACAATGGAACATCTGGTAAGCCACTGTTCAATCCTGACCTCTGGCACTGTCTGTGTAGAGTTTTCACATTCTCTCTGTGAACATGTGGGTTTCCTTTGGGTACTCCAGTTTCCTCCCACATCTCAAAGATACGCAGATTTCTGAGTTAATTGGCCATTATTGTAAATTGCCTCTAGTGTGAAGGTGAGTGGTAAAATCTGAAGGGAGTCGAGGGAAATGTTGGGAGAATAAAACAGGATTCATATAAGAATAATGCAAATGGGTGGTTAATGGTTTGTGTGGGCTCGGTGGGCTGAAGGGCCAGTTTCCAAGCTGTATATTTGCGACTTCAAT
>JARFYF010000022.1:36293937-36312331 GCA_030265395.1 Rhina ancylostomus | reverse complement strand
GGGGGGGGGGGTGGCAGTGACCTTTCAGAGGCCAATAACCAGATTATTGGTACTGTGCCCAACTCTGAGGCAAAGAAACAAAGGATGAAGTCAGGCAGAGCAATAGTGATAGAGGACTAGATAATAAGGGGTGCAGGGGTTCTGTGGCTGCAGTCGAGATGGTTGTTGCCTCCCAGGCACCAGGGTCAAGGATGTCTCACAGCAGGTACAGGACATTCTGAGAAGGGAGGGGGAGCAGGCATAGGTCATGGTTCATATAGGCACCAAAGACATAGGCAGGAGCAGGGTTGAGGTCCTGCAAAGAGATTTTAAGGAGCTGGGTAGAAAATTAAAGAGCTGGACTTCCAGGGTTGTAGTCGCAGGATTACTACCCGCTAGTGAGGTGAGAAATAGATACATAGTGCAGTTCAATATGTGATGAAGGAGCTGGTGCAGAAGGGAAAGCTTCAGATTCCAGGGTAGGTGGGACCCAGACAGACAAGTTGGTTTGAACTGGAGGGGAACCAATATCCTCACTGGGAGGTTTGCTAGTGCTACTCAGGAGGATTTAAACTAGAGTGGCAGGGGAAATGGGAACCACAGCAGCAGGGCACAGGTGGTAGGATTGAAAGCAAGAAAGATGGTATGGCAAGTAAGATTGAAAAAGAAGGACAGCAAAGGGCAGGCGAATAAACATGGTGGGACTGATGGACTGAAATGTGTTTATTTCAACACGAGGAGTATTATGGGTAAGGAGGATGAACTTAGAGCCCGGATCAACACATGGAATTGTGGTGTTGCTGCCATGACAAAGACCTGGTTGCACGAGGGACAGGATTAGCAGTTCAACGTCCCTGGGTTTCACTGTTTTAGAGAAGGGGGATAAAAGAGGTGGAGGGGTTGAACTACTGATACAGGAAAATGTCACAGCAGTAATCAGAGGATACTGCAGGGCTCATCCACAGAGGCAATTTGGGTGGAGTTCCAAAATCAGAAAGGTGCAATTACACTGATAGGACTAGACTATGGGTCCCCAAAGTTACCGAAAGGTGGTGAAACAGATATGTAGACAGATTATGGAAAGGTGCAAGAACAACTAGATTGTCGTAGTGAGGGACTTTAACTTCCCCAGTATTGACTGGAACTTTCTTAATACAAGGGGCTTAATGGGGCAGGATTTCTTCGGTGCATCCAGGAGGGGTTCTTGAAATAGTCTGTGGAAAGGCCAACTAGAGGAGAAAACATACTGGACCTGGTTTTGGCAAATGAGCCAGGTGACAGACCTGATAGTAGGTGAACATTTTGGGAATAGTGGCCACAATTCATTATGTTTTATGATGGTTACGAGTCAGGATAAGATCAGATCTTGTGGGAAGGCACTAAATTAGCAGGAGGGCAAATTATGACAGGATAAGACAGGAACTAAGGGTTGTTGATTGGAGGCAGCTGCTGTCAGACAAGTCCATGTCTGACACGTAGGATTTGTTTAGAGACCAGGTGATCAGTGTTCTGGATCAGCATATTCAGGTAAGGAGCAAGAACAAAGACGGTTCGGTAAGGAAACTTTGGATGACCCGATAGGTCCAAAATTTAGTCAGGAGCAGAAAGGAATCATACACGAGGTTTAGAAAATAAAATTAGACTGCACCCTAGTGGAATATAAAGATAGCAGGAAAGTGCTGAAGCAAGCCATTAGGAAGGCCTAAAGGGGCCATGAAATGTCCTCAGCAAGTAGGGTCAAGGAAAATCCCAAGGCCTTTTGTACTTGTATTAAGAAACAGATAACTAAGGAGCAGGTAGGTCCACTCAAGAATAGAGGAGGACATTTGTACTTGGAGTTGGAGCAAGTGGCTTAGGTATAAATGAGTCGTTTGTGTCGGTATTTGTTGTGGATTTGGAAGATAGTGCAGGCTGTGGGGCATGCTGTGTGTTGTGATATTTTGAGATTGAGGAGGAGGTAGTGCTGGGTCTTCTGAAAAGCACTGGCAGATAAGCCTTCAGGGCCTGATGGTATCTCAGAATATTGAAAGAGGCAAGCGAGAAAATTACTGGGGCTTTGGGACCTCACCTGTTGCTCGTGAAGACACACAGATCTTTGTCAGAGGACTGCAGAGTAGCAAATGTTGTGCCTTTGTTCAAGAAGGGAAATAGGGATAATCCATGTAATTATGGGGCAGTGAACCCCAAGGCTGTGGAAGGGAAGTGACTGGAGAGGATACAGGGGTGGTCAAGGTTCAAAGATGATGCAGGGGGAAAAGTTTTTTCATGCAGAGTTGTAGGTGCCTGGAAAAAAAGTTACTGGTTCAGCAGTGGAATTAGGCAGTCTGGTGCAGTTTAAGAGGCTTTTAGATGGACACTATGACTATGAAGGGAGTGGAGGGATATGGATACACAGGAGGAGGACATTTAGTGTAAACTGGCATCAAGATCAGCACAAGATTGTGGGCCAAATGGTCTGTCCAGTGTTGTACAGTTCTGTTCTGAGAGAGTCCTAACCAGCAGCCTGCTACTTCACAAAAGATGTAGGAGCCACTATGTAGCAAAAGATGTAGGCACCAACTGCTGGAGTGGAAAAGCACACTATTAATCAGTATGCCTCTCCCCACGTAGCACTAGCCAAGATGCAAAAACCATGATAGAACAGATCACATTGGATGGAGCATTTCACCAGGATAGATGCCTGGGATCAGTGCATTGTATTAAGGAAAGTGACAAGCAGGAGCCAAATTCTCAACTGCATGAAAGATGAACCCAGTCTGCAGTATTAGTTATGAAGGGTTGGATGAGCCTCATGATTAAGAGGCATACTGAAGTTTGGGAAGGCATTCTAAGCAGTGTCAGTTTTAACTGAATGGTTTCTACGAGGCAAGGTGGAGTAGAGGGGATTATCAGTCTGCTTTCTATTGGAAACTGGTGCAGTGACATGAACTTCACTTCAACATTTCAGAGGATCTATCCTGGGCCCAACACATTGATGCAAACACGAAAGCATGCCAGCAGCTCTATTTCATTAGGAGTTTGAGGAGATTTAGTATGTCACCAAAGACTCTTGTAAATTTCTGTAGATATATGATGGAGAGCATTCTTACTGGTTGCATCACTGCCTGGTATGGAGGCTCCAATGTGCAGGATTGAAAGAGGCTGCAGGGTTGTAGATTCAGCCAGCTCCATCATAGGCACAACCCTCCCACCATCAAGAACACCTTCAAGAGGTGGTGCCATCATTAAGACCCCTCACCATCCAGGATATGCCCTCTTCTCATCATGGAGGTGGTACAGGAGCCTGAAGATCCACACACATTTCAGGAATAGCTTCTCCTCTACCATCAGATTTTTGAATGGTCCACAAACTCAACCTCATTATTCTTCTTTTGCACTATTTTACGTTTTTGTAACTTAAAGTAATTTTATGCCTTGCACTGTACTGCTGCCACAAAACAAATTTCATGGCATGTCAATTATAATAGATCTGATTCTGACTTCTACTTTGGGAGTGATTCACTATTCTGTGCTAAGCTAAGCCAAGGCATGGGGAGTAAAGCAGACTCTACTGAGTCACTGTCCCATCCTTCAGAAGTTGGTGATTCTTATCGGACATCAGTGCTACAATTATGACTCAGAAGCATTGTTCCATTTGCTGACATTGGTAGGATGCTATAGCAACCATGCAACCTGTGCAATACAGTCACAGTACCAATCTTTCTCAGAATATCAATACAGAACCTCTATTTCAATTGAGGGCAGGCCTGCCACAATTGAGAGCTTGTACAAGTTTTTGAAGATGCCACAGATCTTAGTGATGAACACATTGTAAAAGCCTGTGTAGACAATGCTCTTCATGAATCTAAACAAAAATGTGATCATATGTAGATCTGGGTAGATGATGTCTTTGGTAATGAACCCTTTTGCCTTCCAGGTATCTGGGAGGCCACTGTTGCAGGTTCACATCATCTATCAAAAACATCTTAATTCAGCATTGCTTTCAGCAAAACAGTTCAAGATACAAAGGATACTCCATTTTTCAATGAGGAGTATGCAGACTAAGTTGTCAGGCTGCAGCATGCTACAGAACCCATCTGGTGATGAATGCTGGAGGATTGGGACTGGCCCTCTAAATACCATCATTTATGAGCAACCAACTTTCATAAAAAGATAACTATTTTGTGAATGAACAATGATTAATGTTTTTCAGAAAATGCAATCCAAGATCTCACTGATGAAAAATTTTTGATAATGCAATACTGTTGAACTCATTTGGAAGAGTTTCATGCCAGAAAAAGGAAAAGGATCAGTGAATTCAAAAATCTTGCTTAAAATGGAGGTTGATACTTACAACAGGTGCTATGACATTCTGAAGTGTACGCAAAACTGCTTCACATCGCACTAACAGTTTTCAACAACAAATTATTAAAAATTAGAATAATTTCAAAGCACAAGAAAACTAAATTCATAAAAACAAACAGAATCCAAACAAAACTTACTTCAGTCACAACAAGGCAGCCATTCAGTCCATTAAACCTACACAAGAACAATGCACCGATCCTCTTTTCTCAGCCCTACTATTCTCAATGCAAGTCATTTACAAAGCAAAGTCCTGGTAGTTAGAAAAAGGCATAGTAAAGACAGCAAGTTTTTAGGGTATATTGTATTTTTCTAATCTGGAGACCTTGAAGGATGTGAGGATTGGCAGGTCCAAAACCAGTCAGCCTGCAAAACAGGTTGATGTACCAACAAATGCTGCAGCACTACTCAGGACATAGCAATAATTGACCAGAGGAATTCCCAACAACTATAAAGAAAGCTCCCACCATACCAAATCCTCCCACTGAAATAGTGCTTTGAAGGAGCTCTCAAGCTCTCAGTTGTGAATAATCACAATCACATAAATACAACAAAACTCATGCTCCCACCCACATTTGGGTGGAAGGTTGGAATATAAATGCAGTATTTGAATAGATCATGTGTCATAGCCATGACAAGGTTTTCCAAATTAATTTGTACCTGCTATCCAGAGAGAAGTAACCAGAACATATGATTAGGTGATATAATTTTTACCCTGTTCCTTTAAACAGAGTTATGATCCAAGTGGCCTCCTCCTGCTCCTAATTTCTATGTTTATACATTCAGTGGATGAGGCTCTGTGATTTTAGTTAAACTTAAATTTGAGATTCAGTATAGTAGTAGAAGACTTGATAATGGAAGATAAGTACAGAATCTTTGAAATATGGCTCAGGTCTTGTATCAATTACATTGTTATCTTGTGGAAGATAACAATGAATTGGCTGTTGTATCACAGTCCCTGACAGCGTGTCCAGAGCAGGCTTCACTTTTTGCACTGCCTGGTTTGCAACTGCCCCGAATGCTCATAACCCTTGTCACCTTTGTCCTTTTCCTCTTCTTTATCCTAGTCTTCTATTTCCTTCTCCTCCCCTTGACGGGGCTCAAGGTTTTGCACCAGAAGACAACAAAGTGGGAAATCTTAAGTGGCACTGCAGGGCACCCCTGGCATGATACAGATAGCAAAACCACACTTTGAAGAGGCCCATAATGCTGTCACCCAACCTCCTTCTGCTGCAGTGGCTTTCACATTACAACACTCAGATGCAGTGACTACAGATTGCATCGAGCAGTGAATAGTCCATATCCCCCAAATATGTATCCAGCTGGCCAGTATCACTCCAAATGATAGCTGGTTGAGACTGCCTTATAATGGACTCATGTAAACGCCAAAGATTCCTACTGTAGCACTGATCATCAAGAAATTCGTCTGATAATTGCAAATTTCAGAATTCAAATTATGATCAAAGTATTCCATGTTCTGAAGGGAAGTTTACGTCATAGTATAAAAGTTTAATCATACCATCTGCAAAGGGCCCAATCATTGGGGAAGTTTACAATGCCAGAAAATCTCCAGATCTGCTCTGCCTCGTAATCCAGGCTAAGTCAGAAGTGATTTTTCCAAGTATAGAAAAGTTGCTAATGGTCTCACGTTGCAGTAAGCAGAAATCAAAGAGTACATCAGCAGCAGTAGCCTGGAATGATCCAGAGGCTTGGAATTGAAAGTGACCTGGACTTCAACTGTCAGAGCAGTCCAGTAAAACTCACAGGCTTTATACTGAAGCAACAGACTACAGAGTGCTGTGGAACAGACTGCCAAAATTGTGAGTAATCTTTTAAATCGCATTGAAGTAAAGCTAACATCTTTATGTAAATTTAGTTGGCAAATGACCAATAAGTCACATGTTGGAATTGTTTAACAGAATTTTAGTGTAACACTAACTTCTGAGCATTACCCTTATTCCTATTTTGTTTGTGCACTTTTCCAAAACCGTACCAAATCTAAGTAAATTATGATCATGACCACAAAAATGCTTCCCCACTGATAGACCGTCCACCAGTCCAGCTTCATTTCCTAAGATTCCCTAAAAGCTGCGAAAAGAATCAAGATTTTTTTTTATCCCCTCTATCTCATCCAAAATCCTTTAAGCAGGAAAGTTAAACTAGCAGTTCTACACATCAAAGCAACTTTTCCATAATACGGTGAACTTAAGTGCCCTCAGCAAATCTGTTTTATTCAGTGTACTCCTTGCATTTTAGTGTACATTATTGAATACAGCCACATTTTCTACTTTTTTTTTGAAAAACTATTTTTTGCCTTCCATTTCTGATTTTCTTGTTTCTGAATCATGCTTAGCTTCCCATCACCTACAGAGTTTAAATTCTCCCCAAAAGTGAGAGCAAAACTGCGCATTAGGATGTTGTGCTGCCTGTACAGGTTCTACTTTCCTCAGAATTAATCCCAATGCCCCAGGAATCCAAAGTCTCCCCTCCTGTAACCAAATATTCATCTGTGGGATCCTCCCATTTCCATTCATACTAGGGAGTGGCACTGAGAGTATCTTGCACCTCTTTCATGCAAGCAAGTTCCAAAACCCAGAGCACAAGCTTCAAAAGTTTATAACACTTACTGCACTCATGGTTGCCTAGGATACAGATGTTCTGGAGTTCCAAATGGCACAGGATGAGCATTCCACAGTTCTGAGATGCTCTGTCATTCTTACATTAAGAGGTACCAAGCATAATCCAGAACAGCCACTCAACAATACTACAGATTTGAAATCTGAAAGCAATATTTAGAACAGGCATAAATGGATTATTTTTTGGTTGACAACTTAAGTGGTGTGCCACAGGGATTTTGGCTGCAACTCAACGTTTTAAAGATTTGTATAAATACTTGGATATAGACACTGATTGGTATGGTTGCTAAAATCTGATGACACAAAGATAGCATAAAAGGAAGCTACAAAAGAAATACAAATTGGTTAAGAGTTGCCAAAGATCGGGCAAATGGAAACTAAAGTGGGAAAATGTGAAATTGACAGGAAAAGACAATATCTGCCAAGAGATTGCAGAGCTCTGAGATAGAGATATCTGGGTGCCCTAGTGCATAATTTGCAAAAGACTAAATGTTGAGGTATAGCAAGTAATTAGGAAAATTAAGTGTTATTTTTTATAGTTAGGGGAAATCAACGCACAAGTTGGGAGGTAATTCTTTGATTGTATGGAACACTGCCGAGATATCTGCAGTACAGTGCACATTATTGGTCTCTTTCTTAAGGAAGGGTGTTAATGAGTTGGAAGGACTAACCAGACTAATATATGGTTGTCTTATAGACAGGCTTACATCCACGGGAGTTTAGAACAGTGAGAGGGATTTGATTGAAACATAGAGCATCCTGAGGGTCCAACAAGTTTGATATGGACAGGATGTTTCCACATGAGAGAAAATTTGGAACTAAGGCAAGGAGAGGACACAGTTTAAAAATCAAGGGTCACACAATTAAGAAGACAAGGTGAAATATTGTCTCCAAGGGTTGATCCTCTTTGGAATGGTCTTCTGAAGAGTAACAGAAAAATAAGATAAAGATTTAAATTTTTTTTTTAAATGATGGATTTTTGATAAGTGTATGAAAGGGTTACTCAGTAGGTAGAAATGCAGTGTTGTGGTTACAATGAGATCAGATACAATCTCATTGAATGCTGGAGGAGGCTTGAGTGTGAGCAGCTACTCCTAATTCATACATTTGTATATATTCTATAGAACTAGATTCTATGCTACTTTCGAAACAAGCACAATACAATCCTGGTGCACACTGCCCAAGTAATGAGGAATGGAGAGAAAGTTCAAAACCATAGGCAAAATATCACATCATTCAGCTTTGTGAAAGTAAACAATTTCTTGTCAGTTTTTACAGTTTGCCTTTTTTGGTAATCTCCACTAAAACAGAGTTCTGAGGAAATATTTCCAGCACATATCCAGTCTCGCCCCAACATACTGTTTGAAATCCCCAACTGGTCACCCTCTCACTCCAATCTTCTGTACAATCTATCTATCTACCTGGTAATGTTTTAATTGGCCCAAGACCTGCTAGTTATCCTTGCCCTACCCCAAATTTTCCCCAGTCCACAAAATTATCCCATCTTTTAATACCAAGCTCTGTGACATGTCTTCAGTCAATTCTTTCTATTTGATCCATTTGCCCTGTAAAAAAACACTGAGAACTATTAAAAGGAAGACAGCAATCTCCATCACATCCAAAAGGAATCCAGTTGGTCTGTTAGCACATGGAGCAGCTGCAGTCTCTAGCAATGGTCACATTATCCATCCCAAGCTAACCAGTTGCAATACTCACCACAGCCCACCTAAAATCAGGCCTCATAGGTCATCCCTCTACAAAAAGTCATGGGCCAATTCACTACTGCATTTGTGACAAGGTTCCATTACAGCAATGGAGTAGCAGGAGTTAGTGCCAAATCCTGCCACAGCAGCACTGTCAGTAATGCATCTCCACAATTAATGTTATAATGACCCCATTTTAGCACAGATTCCATTAGTGCTCTTGTTCCAAGGAATGAATTTTGTACACAAAGTTTAGCATTGTTATGTTCTTTCATGTTACATCACTACACCAATTAAATTCACTACCACCCCAACTGGTGCATATAAACTAGAACTGCTAATTTTACAGGAGATAGCATTTAATTCTCATCAAAAAAAAATCACTATGAGTATCATCCTCTTACCTTGTTTCTGACATTCACTTCATCAAGTCCTTCCAACTGATATGCCAAAAGAGCTAAACTTAGAGTGAAAGCACCTTTTGTACCACTCCAGATGCAAACAGCTGCCCAGCGCCAATTGAAACCATAGCCCAAACGTGTCAGCAACGGTGACAAACCCACAATAGTCACCAGCCTACAAAATAAAAAGCACAATCAAAATATTCACTAATCACTCTGTAGAGCTTTGATGTAATAATAAAATTACAATGTTTAGTATCAAACTAATCCCATAAATATTTGTACATATTGGAACAAGATTATTATTTCTCAATGGAATTCTATAAACACTCATTAGAAAGAGATTTATGTGCAGATTTCATTCCGTATGCTAATAAGTAAAAATCTCATGACGCAGAACCCCAGGCGACCAGAATGGCAGATTTTTCCAGACTTCTGACTATTACTCCTATTAATACATCACACTTTTAATTCAATTTTTAAGATGGTATGCAGTAATATAAAATTTCCAGTGGCCCCAGAAAGTTTTAAGGGGGCACAGAAAACAGAACCATGAGCCACATGCTGAAACATCGGAATTTCTGAAGCATACAATAGTTGATTACCAGAGTATTACTGTAGCAATGATAAAACCTAATCGAATCAAAATCAACAAGCTTGCTTCTAATAATTACTTGGCTAATATGAGTGCACAAAAATCCTAAAAAGTAAAATAAAAATTTTAATAAAATTTTAAAAATAAAAAATGTAGCACCACATTAAGTCAATGTCAGCAGACATGCAATTTTATTCAGTTTGGATACAAAAGCAAATATAACAAACTCCAATTTAGTATTCAAGGTACTTGTGAAAAAGAAATGGATTTGTGTGGATATTAGCTTGTCACAGTCAGAATGAGCTGAACAGATGGTTTCTCAGCTAATATTGGCTGAATCAGTGAAGCAACTTTGACATCCCCTCCATTGAAAAAACTGAGGTCAGTTTTAACTCTGCCCAATTTTGTCCTTTATTGGTGGAGTTTCAAATTACAACCAAGTTAGTTCCAGGCAACTACAGAAAATGATAACGCTGACCTGACCTCTCTTCTGGGCTGACACTATTTAGAACTGATATTGACAGTCAAATCTTAGGATACACTAAATAGTGATGAGGCAATAACCATTACAAAACTGAGAGGGAAATGCTCAGAGCAGCATTGAATGATAACAGAAGTGACCTCCATTTCTCTTGTAATTAGGGCTACCTTAATGCATAATGTAACAGTGAACAAATTATATAAGCACATAAACAGGAAACACTGGAAATACCAAGATCAACTAGCAGAGTTCTGAAGGGTCAACCACCTAAAAGTGTTAACCGTTTCTCCTGCCATTGATGCTGCCGAGCATGCCGATTTGAAACATCTGCAGTTTTTCACCCTTACACTGGTTAGATCTTGGATATCAAAACACCTCAAAGTTAAAGGCATTTCTTTTATGATGTTTCCCGATGCTCATAAGAACTACACCAGTTGTGTGAAAGATGATTGAGATTGGAGGAGGAAACAAATATGTTGAAACTGAAAGCTCAAATGAATGTTCTCCAATGTCAGCAATTACACTGATTTTGTTGCATGAATAAAGACATGAAGAAAATAAAACACTTCATGAAAGAGTTGTAATTGGGAGAGTTTGAGATGAATTACCTGAGATTTATCCAAGTATTGACACATTCATTGTGCCAGTCCCTTCAAAGCCACATCCCTTAGTTATTTAAAAAGACATGAGTATAAGCTCACCGCACAGTATTTATTCCAAAGTAAAGTACCATGACGAAAAAGCCATCAGTGATGGACACATGTTCCAATGCTCTTTGTGATATGACAACGCCAACGATCATGAAGATGAGAGTATTACCTAGGTATGTTAACATTTCCCAAAAGCTGCAAGAGATTTTAAAATCGAAGTTTTTAAATATTATAACCACAAGCTGAAGAAAACATTCAAATTACTTCATCATGGTACCTAGAAGTCTAAATAAGTTACTGTTGTTTAAGTAATACTTGTTGTTTTAACCAAAAAAATGTGAATCATCATATTGATCAAAACCACTGATATAGCAATCTAAGCAAGTTCATTTAATATAATAACTTCAACTTCTGAATGAGCTTTGTAATCTTAGAGGAAGTAGCAGTTTAACGGAGAATGAAAGTGCAAAATAAAACTTAGAATACTGAATGCAGATTCTTCGACCATTTCCCAAGGAATATGTAATGATGATTACAACTGTACTTTTTCTGTCAAAAATATTTCAATATATCCACACATTTAACAGAAATGAACAAAACCACTGAAAATAAATAAGTAACAGCCACCATACCTACATAACCTAGTAAATCCCAGGTAAGGTTGTCTAGAGGAGCGTATTTTTGGCATGCCAAATTGCTATAACTAATATTCTGGGAGGTCACTATTAATTAGAATTTTAACTGGAGAATCACATGCTTACGACACCATATCGTAGGTTGTGTATTCTGCAGTAAGCATCTCAGCTCCTCACTCTCAAAATCCAAAAGTACAAGAGAACATTCTTCTGTTGCCCAAGTGAATACAGCTGCCAGAAGCTATCAAGAAACCAGTGTTACCAGCACAACCCCCTGCATCAAATATCCATTCGCTCTATCACCAGTGTACCTTGAGTGCTGCGTCTACTTGAGGATACACTGAGACAACCTATCAAAGCTTCTTTGCAGTGCATGCAAAATCTTCAAGCTCCAAGTAGGGGAGCAGGTGCACACACACATTACTTTCAAGCAGCATACTATCCTCACAAAATAACCCATTGCTGATTCAAATTTGGAAACCCTTGTCCAGCAGCAACGTGGCAGAACCTCTGTTACAAGACTACAAAAGTTCAAAAGCATATAGTCATAAATTTTAAGAAAGGATTTACAAAATACTTAAGTAATTAAAAAAAGAGTAAAGAATAATATTCCCTACTGAAATGAACCATTTCTATCTTGTTGTGTCAGCTTAGATCAGATAAAAGATATTGATATATTTTATACTCATTCTTCCCTATCCCAGTACTAGAGTCCACAAGTCAGGTAAAGGGAAGGAATTCTTTGCACATTTATGATTCATTGTTTTGAGGAAAATAATTAATCATTTTTCCCAGTAAAGTGCCACATTAGAAAGCTAATATCTCCCGATTCCAGCACCTTCAGTCTCTTGTGTCTATCTAATATCTCAAATAAATTGATCTTTGAAAATTTTTGAAGTTTTTTTCAGTACAAGGAAAGATATCTTCATTTCGGAATGCACAAACAACAATAAGTTCAAGAATATGGACATAGAAATTAGCCAAATCTATTTAATAGAGCAGGAATCACAACAATGTTCCAAAAACAACAAATTGTTTTTGGCTACTAAGAGAACAAATCTGTGCCAATACTCACCGCAATAAGAATAATTCAATATCTGGGCTAAAGCTCACTGTATCCATAAATAGTCCCATAAATGTAACAGATATTACACCTGACATACCAACCCATTCACCTGGAAATTAAATCAAAATACATATGGTCAAAAATACTGATGCATCTTTTACATGCATTAAGTCAGCACTTTACAACAAAGTTGTCATCAAGTTCGCATGCAAGATTTAAACTACTTACAAAATAAATGTAAGGGAAGAAAGCACCTAAATCTCATCAGTATGACACCTGAAACTAACAACATCCCAAGACTGGATATTCTTTGCAAGAATGCAACTCCTCAATAAACTTGCCAAACTAGATACAGGAAGAATGTTCCCAATAAGATTTTTGGACACTGGTGATTGAGAGGATATGGGGATATCAGATGGACTTCTTTACCAATGAATGGTACAGAAGATTTGGATATGCATACCGTACACCTGCTTCTATTTATGTTATGCATACACCAGGATAGAATTTATAATCAGGTTCAAATCATATGGTGGTTTGATAGTGCACTCCAGAAACCCTCACATCACAATTTTGCAAACTCAACATAATTCACTGTGGGACATCAAGTCCAAGAGATATCTGTAAGCTTCTGAGTTAAGGTACTGCATACATTTTGCATAGTAAAGCTCTGATAATCTGCTAAATGACTTTTCAGAAATCCCAATGGTTTAGCATCTGGTTAACCATGTGCTGATTCTTGAGATTCCATAAAACACACCCAGGCCCCACTTCCGGTGCTTTCTTTAAACTCACCGGGGACTTGTTCCCCATGCACTTTTTAAATTTATCAAGCTGCCTGTAAAAGTTTATTATTCAACTCTAACACCCAAAACAAAAAATGCATTAATACTCCAGTACACTTTTAATAGGAGAAATATCCAGAAAATCTGTTAGTTCACCCACATCAAAGTCCCAAACCTGCTGGATGAAGCGAGTTTTATTCTTTCACTCCCTCAGAGTTATGTCAGCCAGTTAGTGGAACAGGCATGGCCTCTTTCATTAGTGTTCAGATGAAAAACTTACCCAACCATGGTTTACAGAAAGATATAATGTGTGTCCAATATGGATAGAAAAGTTGGCAGGCACAAGGATTGGAAGTAGTTTACAATGGGGAACAAAGAAATGGCAAAACAACTAGGCAAATACTTTGCCTTTGTCTTCACAAAGAGGACACAAATAACTTTCCCCAAAATACTTCAGACACCATGAGAAATAAAAAGGAAACTAGCTTGTTGAAAAAGATACAGGATAAACCAATGGCACTGAAAACCAATAAATTCCCAGAGTACTAAAAGACATGGCAATGCAAATAGTGGAAGCATTGATCGTCATCTTCCAAAATTCAGTAAACTATGCAAGAAAGAGACAAGAGACCACAGTAGTTAGCCTAACATCAATAGTAGGGAAGATGCTAGTGCCTACGAAGATGTGCAAACAGTAAATTTAGAAAATATCAATAGGATCATTTATATGAACTCACTATGGATTAGATGGGGCCGAAATTGTTAAATATGTCCAGGAAAGTTCTCTCAAATAATATGTAGATGGCCCTACTAGAGAGGGGGCAACATTGGGCCTCCTATTGGGGAAACTGAGTCAGGCCAAGTGACTGAAGTGTCAGTGGGGGAGCACTTTGGGACCAGGAACCATAATTCTATTAGTTTTAAAATAGTTGTGAATAAATAAAAACAAAGATTATTATGGATAAATAGTTATAGGACTAGTCCTCAAGTTAAAATCCCAGATTGGGGTACAGCAAATTTTGAATGCATGAGACAGGGAGTTGCAAAGATAGACCACCAGAGGCTGTTTGCAGGTAAAAGGATCAGCTGGTAAGTGAGAGGATTTTAAAAGTGAGATACGAAGAGTTCAGGGACAGCATATTTCCTATTAGAGTGAAGGGCAAGGCTGGCAGGATTAGGGAGCCCTGATTGACGAAGGATATCGAAGCTCTAGTCAGTAAAAAGGAGGCAATATGACAGCTACAAGTAGCTGGAATCAAGCAAATCCCTTGAGGAATACAAGGCATTTATGAGTTCACTTAAGAGGGAAATCAGGAGGACATGAGATAGCTCGTGGATAAGGTTAAAGGATCCCAAGAAATTCTACAAGTATATTTACAGCAAATTTGTAACTAGGGAAAGAATAGGCCCTCTTAAGGATCAGTGTAGTTGTCTGTGTGTGGAAACGCATGGGATAGGCAAGATCTTAAATTAATATTTCTCATCTGCATTTACTATGGAGTAGGTCATTCAAACCAAGGACTTAAGGAATATGAATAGTGATGTTTCGGAATGTATCCACATTACTGGCAACCTGAAAACATATTAAGGTAAACAAACCCCTGGGGCCGGACCAAGTAACTTAGGACATTGTAGGAATCTAGAAATTGCAAGGGGCCCTGACAGAGATATTTGTATCTTCCTTAGCCCCGGGTGAGATAATAGAAGATTGGAGGGTGGTTAAACAGTGAGAACTTAAGCATTTGCATCCTTAAATATGACAATCTATGGTTGAGTTATTTCAGTTTGTCGAGAACAAGCCTCTGAAATCCACGTCAATTAGATTTATTTTAGTTTAGATTAGGGAAAATCAAAATACAGGTTCAGTACAGGAAAGTGTCACTGAGATAAAAAAGTCAAATCTTCTTGATAAGTGGCAGGTCAAATAGCCTACTCCTCCAAATTTGTGTTTCTTGTGAGTGGTTTGGATTGCAAATCTGGCCTCCCAGCATCTTATGCTGTGCTTTACTGAAACAGTATTAAAGATCAGGGTTAAAAGGTCTGTATGCAAGTTGGGCAGATAATTGAGGTGTCAGGAAGTTCACAATCTTCCTGACTGAATGTGCAGTGTTCATCAAAGCACTCAACCAATTTGCATGCAGTCTTTACAATACAGAGGGGATCTCAAAAATCTTGCACTAAATACACTATATCAAGTAGAACAGGATGAATATTAACTGGTCACACACGGCAGGGGTGCTCTGTTCAGTGAGCAAAAGGCTTTGAACTAAAGCAGCAAGTATAAGAAGAAATATGGCCACATCTCCATCAAGATCAAGTGCTTCTTCATGAGAAAAGTTATACTACCCCCTACATTCTGTGATGTGCTAAAACAAGACTTGTTAGAAAAGGAACAATTTGGCAATGTTGTGCTCCTGTCTCTCAGTCTTGCTCCTTTGGGGTTGGAAGAAGTGGTGTGGAAATATGTAGGCTGTCCTCCAATGAGTACATCCATTATTACATCCAAAATCTACTATTAAAGTAAATGGAAATCAAAAACTGCAGTTGCTGGAAATGTAAAATAAAACAAAATGGTGGAAACTCTCAGCAACAAGGCAGCATCCATGAACAGAGAAACAAAAGTCAATGTTTCAGGTTGAAGACCCTTCTTTACAAGAAGAGAAAACAAGCTAACATGAAACTGTAGGGAGGATAGGGATGCAAGGACATGGCAGGAACAAAGGTTGGAATCCCTTCATCAGAATAACTCTTTCCACAAATGCTGCCTGCTCAGCTGAATGCTTCCAGCATGTTGTTTTTATTTCAGATTTCTAGATTTTTTTTTGAAAAAGAGAAAAAGTTAGTATTAGTTGCAGAGACGGTGAGGAAGGAATGAATAGATCAAAGGGATTCCCTTTGATAGGGCAAGACCAGGGTTGGTGTGGTAATAAGCTGTTGATAAAGCCATCTGGTTCATAGATCAATTAGGGAAGAGAAGAACTGCAAGCAAGGGAACATGTGAGAAGTGGAATGTAAAGTTGTAGCAACTCTCCAGCAGGTCTGGCCTTGCTAGTGGCAAAAGAGAAACAGTTAATATTGCAGATGGATGACAATATAAAAAAAACAGATGCTGAATATCAAAAACAAAAAAAAATGCTAGAAATACTCAGGTCAGGCCACATCTTTGGGAAGATTCCGAGACGTAAAACGTTGACCATTCCTCTTCCCACAGATGCAGCATGATCCAAGTATTTCCAGCATTTTCTGTTTTTGTTAAAGATAGATGAGCCTGTAGGTCAGTTTTGCTGAACACATGCACCAAAACTAGCTATGCCGAGCCACTCCAGTGGACAACTCTGGCATCTACTGATAAGAAAAAGTGCACAAATACTCAAAAAGACAATTCTTGCACCACTAGTGTACTCTCATTCATGAGTGTGCCAACAGATTAAATTATCCACAATGGCACTCAATAATAATGCAAATTGCTATTGGCTTGTAATGGGGTTTGACCAGGACCATTTGGTTCAAGACCCTGTTGCAGCCTATGTCCAAAACATGGACCAAAGAACTAATTCCATAAGCAGGGCAAGACTGGTTGCCCTCATCATCAAATAAGGGAGTATTATAACATGGAAGTCTTCTGAAATTCACGTCATTACGGATTAAGAAAAAAGCCCACTGGCTGAAGTCATATAATAGCACAAAAAGGAAGATGGCTGTGGGTCTGGAAGGCTAACACTTCAACCCCCAGGGTTATTGCAGGAGTTCTGCAGGGCAGTGTTTAAGACCCAACAATCTATCCTTGCTACAGTTATGACTCTTCTGTCAACCGAACACTGTAAACTGGAACATTCACAGTTGACTGTATAGTGATTTGTTCCATTTGCAACTTCCCAAAAGTGTCTGTACTCACTTATGGCCAAATATATATATTTTTTTAAATAAAACTGAAAATGCTGAAGATCCAAAATAAGAACAACTGCTCAAAACAGTTAACATTTTGGGCTTTTGAACTTTCATCTCATCAGGTAATCAACCCAAAATATTAACTGAATTTCTCTCTCGAAGGTTACTGCTTCATCCAAGTAATTCCAACACTTACCGTTTTTAATTACAGCAAGACAGTATTCAGGCATATAATAATAAATAGCAATTAACACTTGTACTATGCAAGTGCCAGGCAAAATCATCTATAAATTCTCATGACATTTAATATAATTACATTCATCAATGTCTTTGGGGTTAGGATTGACCAAAAAATTAACTGAATGAGGACATTAGGAGTGAACAGGCTATTTAGATTTGGTCATGAGTAATGAGGAAAGACTAACAAGAGATCTTATGGTTAAAAATCCTTAGGAGGGAATGACAACAATATGATAAAATTCCAGATGCAGTTTGAGGGTGAACACCACAGGACCATAACCACCATCTTCAACTTAACTAAGTGCAATTACAATGGCATGAAGGTACAGTTGTCCAAGGTGGACTGGGAAAATAAGCTTGGAGACAGGTTATTAAAAGAACAGTGGCAGATATTCAAACAGCTGATCCATTACACTCGGTAGGAATTTATTCCAGTTAAAATGAGATACAATCTGTGGTTAATAAAGGAGGTCAAGGATAATATTGAATTGATAAGTAGGACATGTGAATAATGACTGTTAGCCTTTCCAATAACACCCACAATGCACAAAATAATAAAGAAGTTTCTCAGAACACAATATGGATTCACCTAGCCATGTTAGCAGGTTCTGCAGCTGTCAGATATCCAAAATATTTAAGTAGTCAAAGTTCTCTAGCAATCAAAATAGTCAGATCACAGAATTTAAAAAATGCAAATTATGATAAATATCATCTTCATACGTGGTACAAAAAACATCAAGAAACTTTGTAAAAAAATCAAAGCATGCTTACCAACATAGAATGTTATGTAAGTAATTGCCAAACTCATTGTTATCTCCATTAAACCATCATTAAAAATAAAGGTCATGCAAAACATGGTGATTTTGGCCATTGTATATCCAAATAATGGGCTTACAAGCACCTTCAGCATCAGCCTTAAAGCAAGTTCAGTAGCTGTACAGAAATAGAAAATATTTGTTTAAACAATTCTTGGTTTGAATACCATCTTCCCCAC
>JARFYF010000022.1:36263553-36277342 GCA_030265395.1 Rhina ancylostomus | reverse complement strand
CTAAAGTTGTCTTCATCATGTGCAGAGAGTTGACCATATAGGTTGCCATGTCAGCAGTGTCAAGGTTACTGGCAGATACAGTGCACAACTGTAATAGTGGGTCCATTATACAGGAAAGTACCTAGTAGTAGAAAGTAAAATACTTCATATGATTGACTGAATAAACAGCCTAAGTTTTTATACAAAGTCAAAGTCTGAGCGTAATTGCAGCATCCCACGTCTTCACTATGTGTTCAAAGTCAGTTTTTTTTAATCACCACCAACGCAGCCCACAGGTAATGCACCTATTTGCCTTGGAAATAGGTCACATGCTGTTTGTTTTATAAATGTATCCACTGCAGGCAATATACATTCCATTATTGTTTTTAAATCTTAGAACAATTATGAGATGTTCCAAGTGGAGGCTGCTTGCTTCCTATGGAAGGGAGCAATGTAAGTGAAAGAAACTCTATCATTATAACTCAGTTTTATATACTTCCAAACAACTATGTTAAACCAACAAGCAGATCACAGGCCTCACCCTTTGAAATTATTGGTGGCCCCAGGAACCAAAATACTTGGAAACTATTGAAATGATTAAGCAAAAGTAAATTCTTAAAGTGTCTGTGTATTAAATGGACACTTAATTTCATTAATTTTAACATTTCCCTTTGCCGAGGTGAATTGAAATCAAATTTGCAAAGTTAATATATGCATCAGAGGAGATCACACAAAATTGAGATTTAAACGGTCGGGAATTGACAAACATAAGCAGTGAACCGGAGAGAAAGAAATTAAAACTAACAAGGTATTCTTTATTTGCAGGGCTTTTAAAAAAAATTTGGGATATAATGACAATTATATCAAACTATGTAGTTGTCCAAAGCATGAGAATGGTGAAACTTTTTAGCTTTACGGGCACTTTGGGTACATACCCACTCAAGATTATTTAACTTTGATGCCAACAAATATTGATGGTCCAGTTGAAAATGTATCCACAAATTAACCTTAGCACAGACTTTAAAATGCTTCATGAAATATCAAAATTAAATCATGAGCAATATATAATTGAATGCAGAAGTTAGTTGGGTTGACTCAGCCACAAACCATAACATGGAGATCCCCACCCTAGAGAGGCAAAAATACCTCTTTAAAAAGCAACTCTTTGACATTTAAAAACTGAAGGGTGTTGAAACTACTGAAAGAGCTTTGATATTTTCAAAATGAAGTTCTTGGCACTCCAGCTACAGCAGGTCAACAGACTGCAAATATAACTGGCATATAATCAAGTGCAAAATTGAAAACATTCATAGAATTCTAGAGCGGCCAAAGGAATTAAATTTCAGAGTATGTTTCAATTTACCTGGACAAAATCTGCTTGCCTTGCATCCATTGGTACAACTGATGAATCGTGAGAGGAAAGAACTTCACGCAAGAGGGATAGTGTGTGATTCAGAGCGGTGGTAGGTCCCAGGTCAGGTGGGGGTAGTTCAACCTGCGTGAATTGAAATCCAAACATCAGTTTGTACCTTTTATAGTTATTTACCTTTAATGTTGGGAAAAGCCCCAATTCATTTCACAAGAATGTTATCAAACCAGGAATTGTTGGTATTAGATGCCCAAAAGCTTCGTTAAAGAGGTAGTTTTAATGAATGTTCTGAATAGACAGATAGTGAGGTTAATGGAGGGAATTCCAGAGCTTAGGATCTCAGCAACTGAAGTCATAAATGATGGTGCAGCAATGCATTTTGGTTTCTGCAAGAGGCCAGAACAGGAGGAAATGTTAAAACCGAGGAGTGCCAAACTGGGAGCCAATACAAGTTAGTGAGCAAAATCTAATGGATGACTAGGTGCAAGTTAGGATATGAGCAGCAGAGTTCTGCATGAGCTTCATCTTTGAAAGTTGAATGGGGGTGGGTGGCTGAGTATATTGGAATTATTGTATACAATGAATAAAGGCAAGGATAAGTGCTACAGTTGAGATGAGGCAAAGATGGAAATGGATGATGCTACATAGGTAAGCAGCACCTTTTACATAAGTAAACAAGCTTTATGGAGTGAAATTGATAAGCCAGGCAAATTGCAATTATTTTTCGTTTCACACATATACATGCTGTTACTGATTTAACATCTTACTTGTTTGAGTAAACAAGAATCCAGATAGATGTTTATATTCAAATAAAATAATTTAAAAATAATTAGCACTTCAGAATCACAACTTTGTTAAATGTAGCTAATTAGCTAGAGCCAATGACTTGGATTTTAATAACTTTACAGAAGACAGAAAGAATGAAAGCTTGTGCTGGCGCAAACATGTGTAGCCCATTACTATTAGCGTGAAGTGTGGTCAAGAATGTGCCGTGAATACATTGGAATTTGTTCAATTCAGAATTTTAAAAGTAGAAATGGAAAGTAGACATTATCCAAGAAGCACTTCAAACCTCTTTGCGAATCATGATTGTGTATATTACACGTAAGGCTAAGATTAGTGCAAGATTTTTTAAAGTATCCCTTGTAGTCTTCCAGCAGCTCCATTTACAAAAATGTGTATTTTGGCAATAGGGCTAAAAAGAATGCGAAAAACAGAAAACATTCCAAAGCCACATACGGTTAGTTATTTTTCTTTTACCATCAGTTAATTTATACTGGAAGAAGATCTACTGAAGGTAACTGTAAAGATTGATGTTACTTCAACAAATCACCTTATCCATTAATTTACTGGCATGAAGACCCAGGCTATTGAAGAACATTTTCTTGCTTAGAACATGCATTTCTTCAATTGTGGTCAGCAGAGTGGCGGCACAGTTTCCTACAATTCCACTGTTGGAAGGGGAAAGTAAACGATTATCAGTATTGCAAGCATTGGTTGAATATAATTAGTGGGGAAATACTTTGACATATTATCATTCAAATGTGGAAAATTGCTAGTCCATGCTGAAACAACATATCTTAAGCAAAGTAGCTGCAGGAACTCCATAAATAATACCTCAGCCATTTCTGATCAGTGCCCTATAACATGTGATATCTTAATGGCTTAACTATAGGTACAGGTTTCCTATGTTCTACCAACTTCCATAGTAGTGAATGCTAGGAGTGGAGTACAATAGACTAGAGTTCATAGAGTTACTGTATACAGCATGGAAACAGGCCCTTTGGCCCATCTAGTCCATGCCAACCAAAATACCCCATTTGCCAGCTTTTGGCCCATAACCTTCTAAACCTTTCCAATCTATGTACCTATCCAACTGTCTTTTAAAAGTTGTTTTTGTACCAGTGACTCCACTTTCAGGGTACCATGTACTTGCACTCCAAGGTCTCTGTTCTGCAAAACTCCCCAGGGACCTCCCATTCACAGTGAAAGTCCCATCTGGATTTGACTTTCCAAAATGCATAATCTCACACTTAGCTGAAAAGTTGATAGAATAGCCCCTAACATAGTTGATAGAAATTTAAAAAAAATTTCCTCCACGAGAACTCCAGAATAAGATACCAAGATATTAAAATGAGGATAATTTTAAGATTTAGGACAGAAATTTAGGAGAGAAATCACGAAACACTCTCCCCCACTGAGCATTCTGAAATGCTCTTCAGATTACAGATGTTCTCCAGGTTACAGATGCTAGGTTAACTCAGAATATTAAGACCAAGCTTGACATGTAAGGAAAACAAAAAGCAATATGGATCACAGATGGGTAAAAGAAGATATTGTTGTAATGTTATAGATGGGAAAAAGAAAGAAAATAGGTCATTCCATTACTACCTCATCCCTGTTTAAAAGTAAATAAGTCACCTAGTCCATGTGAGAGGGGAAGATTACAGAAGGGTTTGCCATAATCTTTAAATCCTCCAGAGATGCAGAGAAAATGCCACAGGACTGGAAAATGGTAAATTAATATTTTTGTTCAAAATATTTGCAAGGACATCTTGGGCAATTAAAGGCTATTGGTTTAATTTTGGTTGCGAGGAAACATCTGGAAACAGTAATCGGGTAACACAAACAGGCACACAGAGAAATTTGAGTTAAGAAGGGAAAGCCAGCCTTAACAACAAGTAATACTTGATTAACCCAAGTGAAATTTTAATACACCATAGGGAAATAAGGAAGGACAGCGCCTTTTATATTCCAGGTGGATTTTCAGAAGACAAAGGCTACTTAGAAACATTGAGGCCAGGAGGAATTAAAAGGTCAATAGCACAGATAAGAAATTGGAGAATGAAGGACAACTGTGTTCCCCAGGGACCACTCTTTTTCTGATACATAACCAAGTCATCATAATGTGTGCTGGGTCAAATTTCCAAACTTGCACATGACAAAAAGTTTGGAAGTGTGGTAAGCAGTGAAAAGGATAATAATAGTGCAAGAGGACAACAAAAGGCTGGTGAGTAGCAGTAAGAATTTTACATGAAGAAGCACGAGGTACACCCTTTGGGAATAAAATTGAGATAATGTGCACTAAATAGCATTCTAAAGATAGTACAGAAACAGAAGGGCCTAGAGCATAAATCCTCAAAAGTATTGACGAAGTGGTTGGTTAAACACATGAAATTTTAGGCTTCAATAACAAAAACTGAAAACCAGAGAGGCTAAAAATTTCTTGTGACAGAATTACGAACAGGTGCCTACAGTATAATACTTACAGTAAATTTCCTGCTTTTTTAAAAGAAAAATCATACTTTCAGTAGCAGGCACCACTTTATAATCCTTCCCATTAATACTGCACTGGATGTTCAACTGCTATGCTTTACAAAGTTTAGTTAATTGAAATGAATTTATGCCCAGAGCAACCTGAGACAATTGGATCATGCACCAGCTATTTGAATGTAGAAATGTTACAGAAAAATAGCCATTTTGAAATATTTCTGATTTAACAAATTTTTGAGGAAGAGTAATCATAAAAGGTGAGGGAAATCATCCTGGTATTCTGGTTAATACTTATTTCTCAATCAATATCATCCAAGTTATCCAGTTATACTGCTTGTGAAAGTGTGCAAATTGTCTGCTGCACTTCCTACAATAAAAAGTGTGACTACAATTCAAATATAGTTCATTGTATGTCAAGCACTTTAGAACACCCTAACATAATGAACATTTGGCACATACCAAAATGTCCTCTCCCTTTACTTGTCCAGTTGACATTTTCTACATGGATGCTGCAAGAGCATTAGACGGATATGCATCATGGTCCTTGTGTTTGCAAGTCATTTTAATAGATTAAGAATCTCAGTTGGATAAGGACCAACTGGAAGGAGCATACTAATTTAGATAAACATTTACAGCAAATGTAGATTCAGGAATATCCGCAATGCTTTAAGTAAAAAGCAATGCCTTCGGGGGCACAACAGAGAAGCAGCAAGAGTCAACTCATACACTGGAAAAGAATCAGCAACCCTGTTCAAGTCCCTCTCCTCTTAAGAGGGTCAGGATTACCATATCACCTTGTTAATATGCCAGAAGAATAGCTTTCAAGATGCCATCAAGGACAGCGGGAAACAAAATATTTTTGATCAATGAAGCCTGCTGTGGATATTTCACATTCCCTTCATCAAGAATATCAACACATCATCAAGAAACTGTAAGGAGACTCCAATTATCTGGAAGCATTGCCTGGACATACACCTCAGTCAGTCACACCAGAATCCCAGAGAGCTGTAATTTAATGGCCTGGAGCCGATGCTGGATTGATGTGGATGTGTACAATTGAGGCTGCCCACAAATGTCACTTTTTGACCTATACTTATCATAGAGGCAAATGCAGTATAGGATTGACAGCCAGCCCTTCATGGCAACAATTAATCTCCATTATGGGAGAGACAAAAATAAATTAGCTAGCGCACAAATATTCTTATTTAGCAGAGTAGATGTACACTGGTATGTCTACTATTTCCCCAATACATTTGCTTCTCGGCCGATTCCAGTGATTTAGCAATAATATACTGTTGGCTTTTTAAAATCAACTTTCTGGTTTGCCCAAGGCACAGATTATGATCGGTATAGTTAACATTAAAGAAACAGTAGCAGAACATTGAGAAAAATTAATAAAACCATGTTGTCTCTCCTCGATTGTATAAAAGTGAAATTATACATGACAAAGGGTTTATTAGTGCTCCAAGGATGTAACAAGCAGGATACATAAAAGGGAACCAATAAATACAGTGCATTTGGATTTTCAGAAGACACAAGATGGCATAAAAAGGATGCCGCAGAAGACATTGGGATTGGGTGCTGGGACTTGTACATCAGCATGTATAGAAGATTAGTTCATGAAGAGACCAAAAAAAGGGATTAAGAAAAATAGGTCCTTTTCAGGTTGGCAAACTGTAACGAATTTCTTTTGGTGTCACAGGGATCAGTTGTATCAGTTTATTATTGTCACTTCTACCAAAGTAGAAGTGAAAAACTTGTCTTGTGTATCGTACAGATCAATTCATTACACAGTGCATTGAGGTAGTACAGGGTAAAAATGATAACAGAATAGACAGTAACGTGTCACAGCTACAGCAAAGTGCAGTGCAGGTAAACAATAAGGTGCAAGGTCATAACAAGGTAGATTGTGAGGTCAAGAGTCCATCTCATTGTACAAGGGAACCATTCAATAGTTTTATCACCATGGGATAGAAGCTGTCCTTGACCCTGGTGGAATGTGCCCTCTGGCTCCTGCATCTTCAGCCGGAGAGGAGAGATAATGACCCGAGTGGTTGGATCTTTGATTGTGTTGGCTGATTCACCAAGGCAGTGAGAGGTATAGATAGAGTCCATGGAGGGAAGGCTGGTTTCTGTGATCTGTTGGGCTGTGTCCACAATGCTCTGCAGTTTCTTGTGATCCTATTTGCTATCTATATTCGTATCTTGGACGAAGGGACCAAGTATATTGCAGGCTTTTTCTTTTGAAGAATAATACAAAAGATTAGTGGGAAAGCAAGTTGAGAAAAGGGCAGAAAAAGTCTGCTCAGATAGGTTTTGTTAGTGGACAAAAATTCAGTAGATTGAGTTCAACATGGGGAAAATGCGAGGTTGTCCACTTTGATAGGAAGGATGGATGAGCAGAATACTGTTTAAATGGAAAGACACTATAGAAAACTAGATACACAAAACTCAAAATTAACTTGCAAGCACAGAATTAAGAAATAAAATAGAATGCTGCTCTTAATTACAGTTGGGATGGATTATAAAAGTAGGGCTACTGCTGGAGCAGGGACTGGCGAGACCATACCTGGGATATGCTTGTGTTGGAGGCAATAAAGAGACAGGTCATTAGGTTAATTCTTGGGAATTAAATGCTTGTCTTATAAGGAAAAGCTCTTGGGTCTGTATTCACTGGAGTTTCAAAGAATTAAATCTGATCTTATTGAAACAAAGATCAAGGCAGATTCACAAGGTAGAGCTGAAAAGGCGTTTCCCCTCATGGAGGAACTGTAGAACTAGGCCACATAGTTCCAGAATAAGGGAGTGCCCATTTAAAACAGATGTGATGGGATCTCATTCTGCAAATCTTTGGCTCCACAAGAGAGCTGTTGATAATGAATCACTGAATTTATTCAAGGCCGAGACACACTTTTGGTCAAGAGTTATGGGAAACAGGCAGGAAGGTACAACCAAGGCTAAAGATTACGTCAGTTACTATCTCAATGAACAGTGGAGCAGGTTCAAGATGTCCATATTACCCATGCCTGCTCATATTTCTTATATTATATAATCAGGCTGTGCTTCAATTAAAGCAATGATAGCCTTACATGAAGGATTCTGAAGAAAATAAAGAGTTGTTCTCCAACACTAAGCCACCTGGAGAAATACAACTCTGGAAAATCTCTCGAATCTATAATCTAACACACTAATTTAACTCCATCTGAAACAATAGTAGAGCATTTAGCCTTTCCTACCTTTTACTCATTCAATTGGGTCATGCAATAAAATTCTACACAAACCCTTCACAATCTCTGCCACAAATACAAAGACCTCATCTCATTGCATTATAAAACTGACTTGACACATGGCATCAACTGTAATCACACATTTTTGTTTTAGATAAATTGCTGGTTTCATCTTCAATTATTCCTACTTTTCTCTTGCTCTGGTACATCACTATTCTGAAAGGAAGCATCTTATCCAAGTTTCTGTCCAGAAACAGGATGCTGGCAAAGTATGGTCATATTGGGGGTTCTGAAAAAAAAGGTCTCTCTCAACCTCAGTGAGTTTGCTCACAAAGAGTTCAATTCAGCCTGAATTTCATCTGCCATCATAGTCAAGGTTTACTCATTTTCAGGTTTGTGTGTAAGCAAAGGGCACAGATTGACTGGAGTAAAAGCCTAAGATGCAGTATCAAAATCAGTATCTATTTCAACTATACTCCTTCCTGGCATATGGCAAACAGATCTTATAAGAGCCAATGGGAGAAGCAACACTGAACAAGGGAAGAGAGTTCCTTTTCAGCTTGTGCTTGTTGCTGTGCCACTCTATTCCATAGTACAACTTAAGGAATACATTTCAGGAGCTTAAGCTTCACGAGAGAATGCTAGACTGCCAATAGATATCTGCTCTGAGCAGCTGTGCACGTTGCACAATTGGAATTGCCAGATGCATCAAGATCTCCAGAAAGCACTGAACACTTGTAATTTCCATTGGTATCTGCAACAATTCTAATCATCAGTCATCCTACAGAGTTAATAATCCCCTTAAATAGCAATGGTGAGCACATCCTACTGAACACTTAAAAGTTAAATTCAAGTTAAGGCATTGGTTGGAGTAATGAGTTTCAAATATTAACTAACATCATGATCTGCCTTCATTGCATAGTTCCAGCAAGTATTGGATGTGTGCACCCTCACCAAGTTAACGTTCAGCATGACTCAAAAATACACATTGAAACTGACTGGCATCCATAGAACCCAAATATTAAAAGTAACATACCATTTGGAACCCAAAGGTTATAATGATGACCACAATTTAAAAAGAGAAATAGTGTTATAATCTGGAAATAAGCAGAAAACGATATTACTGGGTTATGGGCTTGTATACATATTAAATGCATCAGTCTCAAACTTCCCCTGTGGGCGAGGTCATACAATCTTATGCTACACTAAGTATTGGGGAGTGTAACATCCATTCATGAATAGTAAATTCCTTTTCACATTCAGCATTCTATAGCCTCCACAAAAGGAAAAGAAAGCATAACTGTTCCCCTTCCTAAGTCACCTCAATGAGCCAAAGTACTCTCATCTATCCTATCCTGCCAAGGGGCATTGTGATGGATATCAAAACAGCCATAATTCACCATGCTTATTATTTTATCACATATTTTTCCAGCAATAGAACATCTAGGTACAATGTAGGCTTATAAATGTATAAATTCACCACACCTTGTTCCATACACTCCTTCCAAGAATACAGATACTTTTGGTCACTTAAACACCAACAGTTCCTTAACTTGTGTAATTTTCTGTAACCATAAGATGTCTTATGGGAGAGGCCTGCACCTAGAGTGTCCCAATGATTTGTTACCCACAAAGTAAGCTCAGTGTTTTATTTGAATATTCTATGTAGCATGCATAACAGCAGGACTACTGAGCATGTGCCCCTACATATCTACACTTGATAAACTCCTCTGCAGTACAAGTACATAAACAGTTTAGAATTATTTTTTGCTAAACTGCAAGTAAATTTCCATTCTCTTCCTCTTATTTACCAAAAATCCATTTGCTTTCTTAAAATGCTGCAGGAAATTTCCAATTTACAAATTAGATACTTTCAAACAAAGAGTTATCAAGACAATGTGATTTTAAATAACGGCCTAGAGAACTCCCCAAAAAAAAACTCAATCCAAAATATATTTCAAATTATAGTCATTACTTTTCACAAGCATTAACTGATCTCCAATATGGCAGACAGGAATCATATTCACAGCTTTGTGGGCCGAAGGGCCTGAATTGTGCCGGAGTTTTTCTATGTTTCTATTATTATCCAGTCTGCCATTTGCCATATTGACAAGGATGTCTGGACAGTGCATATTAATAATACCAATATGTACTGTCCAGACCTAAAGCAAATCTTCAGCATTACCAAAAAAAAAAGACCCAAAAATCAGTTTGAGGCCCCACTGCATACATGAATCATCCCAAGGCAGCTGATGCTAGTTCTGGACTGCGTGGTACATTACAATCAACAAGGTGAAACAACTGAAACCTTTGTCATCAATGATGATGAAACAGCCAGAGTAAATAAGAGGCCAGCAAAGAATCAAAGATCTTGGAATAAAATTAAAGGGTAACAAGAACGAAAGGATCTACAAACAAGATTTAATGAATATGTGCTGTGATATAATGAATATTAAGTTAGAGAATAATTGTCAAGCAGGCCATAATGTAGACAAACAAATTCTGGTAGGTGCTAATTTACCAAGCATGATCTGGGAGACTGATCACTGCAGATTGTGAAAGTAATGTGGGCATCCTAATTATAGATTTAGCAAAAAGGACCATCAGTCCTTTAACAATCAAACAGCTTAAGTGAAGTAATAGTCACTCATTCTAAAAAAGGTTGAGCTAAGTAAATATTTTAAATGAGGATGGCTGAGGTCAAGTCCAAAGAACATCTCAAATGATCAAAACAACCATGGCTCTTCTTGTGGGCAACTGGTACAGGATGAGTGAACAATGAGAAGCATCAGGAATCCAACCATGGATCTATGTGACAGGATGTAAAGAAGCTACTCAGGAATGGAATCTCTATTAACAAAGTAGTGAGGGAAGCAACAGAACACAGAAGGTAGTATAGATGCAACACATGTCACCATGACCCCAATTTATGTTCTCTCATCCTTGTCCACTCTATCTATCAGAAAGTGATGCATTTCTTCCTTGCTTTGAAAATCTGTGACATCAGGACTATCACAATTTACAACCAATTAGATGTTACTAATATCAGCTGCTCTAGCCAAAATGAAGCACACTGCAACAAGTTTAATTGCCATAGTGATGTTGACAACCACAGAAAGTGTAATTGAATATTTACTATTCTAGTTATGACTATAGTAAGTAACATGGCTCTGAGATAGCCTCCTTGATAATACAAGGATGTTTGACACACTGTTCCTAAATGAGGGGAAGAGTAGATCAGATTTAAACCTTATTGAATGTATGCTTTAACATTTTGGGCAGGCCTCTGAGTGGGTCCAACATGGCAATCCAGGCAGTTTTAGTGAAGAATGTGTCACATGCTGCCCTGTGTATTAGATCTGTAGGCCTCTAATTTACATTATAAAATGGTGAAAGCACAACCAAATTCCAGCCACAAATCCCTTGACCATCCAACATTTCATAAATATCATAAATGAACACTTCAAACAAGAATTCTTTTCGTTATTTATATTTTTTTGAAGCCAAGATGGTGGGCTCTGTGTGGTACTGCTGTATGGGAGCATTGGGATTATCCTTGGTTCAGTGACTGTATCCTTACCTCTGAATTAAACCATACGAGGTCCCAAGGGTAAATCCAGAGACCAAACCACATGATAAGCACTGATACATCAATACAATATCCAAGGAGGTCGGCACTGCAAAATGTACTTTCTTTCACAAATAACATCACAGCAGTGACCTCTGAAGGTGATATAAAAGATCATATAACAGTATTTAAAGGTGGTAGGAAATCCTTCTAGTCTCCTAACTAATATGATCAATTATAATCAGCTCTCAATCAATATTTTCCACTTTATCAATTTTTCAAAATTATCCAAGCCCTCAAGCATGCTATATACTGTATGACATTTATAAGCCTCTTCTCAAAAGAAACCACCATCCCCTATCTATAGTTAGCCAAAGATGACACTTCCTATACAACTTTTATTGCTCAATAGAATGCATCTTTGAGTATTTCTTAACCATACACTATTGGTCAACTTTCACCATAACTTTTAGTTCAATTTCCCACTCATCAACCATCTTACCCCTCATACTAGTTTAGGTTTAAGACCAGGTTTGGAAGAGAATATTATTGAACCGAAGTGACATTCTGTCACATTATGAACACCTTTCCAAAGGAGTTCTGTTGTTATACATTAAAAGAAAAGCTGGCATTTGACTTTACTTTGGAAGCTAGTAACATTCAAAGAGCTAAGGACTACTTACCAGACACTAGCATTTCTAGATTTATAGGTCAGGTTGCAGCTGGCCTGTTGAATTTTAACAACTTTAAGAATGTTAGTGAACCAGATGGTGTTTATAAACACTAATCTGGTAATTTTATGGTCATTATTTCCAATATTATCTTATTAATCAGGATTAAATTTAATGACTTGAATTTGTATCCCACACTGCTGCCGATAACCTCAAGTTCCAGACCGACTTCTGTTAACTAAGTTTATCCTTCATTCTACAAACTTAGTGTCATTTGACTCCTTCCCATTTACTCCCAGTACCATGAAGTGGTAATTGGAGCAGAGCAGGTGATTACAAGAGACCATCTATTGTGGCCATCTATTTTTGTTTAAAGCCAATTGTACATTTATGCTCCAAATATCAATATAAAGCCAAGTACATATTCAAACAGAGATTTAGTCAATTTAAAATCTGCAATACATCTATAAATGCATATATACACTTGTATTTTCTATGCAGTGTTAATTTCAATAAATTAATGAGGAACTACAACATAGATATCTTGGGTGTGGAAACACAAAAAGTTTAAAAACAGACCTGTGAAAGTGACTTCAAAAATATGTGAGATTCAATTTCAAATGCACTGCTGAATATCAAAACTGGCATAAATGTATGAATAAGCAGCAATGGACTGATGGCTGCAATAGTTTCACTGTACTTGCGCACCTACAAAAAATTTAGATTAAATAATTATGAATCAATAGTAGTATATAATAAATTGAATTGCATAGCATACACCACCCCATATATTCACTTTATGCTAAAATTATAATGTTTTGAGTATTAGAAGACCATCTACTCATCAATCTTTAAAAATCATCCATAAGTTTCTATTTATACAGCAATTCCCTAATAACCTTTACCCCCTTCGACACCCGAAGGTTATTCAGACCTTCTTGAAATCTATCATGATTTTCTGATTTACCACATCATTAATAATCTACTGAACGATGTCATCATTTTATTACCAAACACAATGCAGTTTTACTCTTTCCCAACTCTATTAATTTAATTACATCACTCAGTTCTCAAATCCTATCCCTCTCCTTTCTGCCCAAGCCATCATTCACATATTTACTGTCACATGATGTAACATTTCAAAAGTTCTCTCCAATGACTTGTTTTTAAAATCACCATTATAACTATACACCAAACCTTCAAAACAAAAAGGTGCTACTTCATCCTATACATAATTCCCCTCAGCATTTTTACCTATTTTAGGTAATATCTGCTATTTCTTCTCAACTTAAGTTCAAAGGCATTATGCTTGCATGGGAGTTTTTCTATGGCTTCATAATACTCTAGCTCTGCAATCTCACATCTTCTGTTCTTCTTACTCTGGTACAGATTGCACACATCACCTCCGAGCTCTCCCATCCCACTACGATCTGCTGCTGCAATCAACATGAATACCTTGCTATCAATGCATCAATCTTCCAGCCAAAACAGAATTGAACTTTTCAATCACATCTGAAGATTGCAATTAAGTAACAATAATCCATTTCATAGAAAATCTGTATCCATGACTAACTATTTCCCTAAATAAGTAATCAAATTGTATTTTGTAGGTAGTCTCCATTCAATGCAATTGTTGTTGTAATGTTACTATTGTTCCAATTTTCCATTACAACTGCTTTAGTTTATAGTTTCAATTTTAAAA
>JARFYF010000022.1:36119119-36130954 GCA_030265395.1 Rhina ancylostomus | reverse complement strand
ACAATTCTTAAGCAGGTAATAAGAAAAGCACAATATCTCAAGCAAGCAGTTTGGTAACCTCCGCATTGACAGTGCTGAAGATGCTAGATCTGGCCTTAAAATCATAGATCTTAGGGTGAAAAGTCAGTTGATGTCTCTATTCCTATTTATAATAGCAGTTCCAGTAAATAGTATAGATAATAGGACACTTCATTCATTCTGAAAATGCTTCCCCAATTTTTAAATCAAAAAACATATTCCATAAAATGTCCCACAACCAGGATTGAGATGATTAACAATGTTTAGTTTGTGATGTTGCATGAAGAATAAATGTTGAGAAAAGCACTTCTGAACTCAGTGAAATCTATCTCGACAGGCAGACAGTTACAGCTCAGGGCCATCTCAAAATGATTGTTTTGACAGTACAATGTTCACTATGCTACAAAACAAACATTTTATGCTAATTTTTAAATCCTGAAAGAAGGATTGACCCAAGAAATATATACCTAGATTTTTTTTCCCCCAGAATAATGACCATTTCCTGGCATTTTGTATCACTTGGAAAATTCAAATGGACACTTACTACCATCAGATAGTGACCTTGATGTCATTGCCAATGAAGTGCTTCTTTTGGAGCACTGCAGAGGAAGTTGGACTACGTTGTCCTGGTCCAAACTCCAGCAGATGGAGAGGAGGGACAGTAAGAGCAGGAGGCCAGCATTTGTTTTGTAGGAGGGTGAATGAGGCAAATCAGGACCAACAGCAAAGGTGGAGAGGACCATGAGGTTGGGGTGAGGTTTTTGATCCATGAAGGGGATCATTTCAATGTGGGGGGTGGGAATTTTCAAAGATTTACTACTTTACCCTGGAGGTCTTCCAGTTCAATGCTATGGTGTGTAAAGAGATGCTAGAGCTAATTTTCCAGTTAAAAGATCCAAAGCCACCAGAATTAAAACCAATCCCACCTCTGTGCACTATTGATATTGTGTAGAATCATTACAATTCATGTGTGAATTGAAGACAACATTCCAACCATGCACATGATGTTGAAATGTACAGCTACAAGAGTTGATTCAGAGTTTTGTTTCAGAGCCATTAAGTTGCCACAGCATGCAATTATATTGCAGAAGTTGAGCAGCATGAATAAATTCAAAGATGCAGATATAATTCACAGGAAGATTGATAGTCTCACATATAATTAACTCTGTGCAACCCCAAAATATTAAAAGGGACTTGTAACTCTGATTACATTATGGTAAAATATTCTAAACCTACCATTCCCATAGAGCACAAACCAAGACACCATGCAGAGAGGGTGCCAGTTAAACATCTTTGCTGTTCCATCCCAAGCAAAACCTCCTCGATAACATGTATTCCAGGCAATCACAATGATTACACAAATTAGACCAAGGAGGAGAGACAAGCTGTAGACAACGTAAAACATCTTCATCTTTGCCCTGCAAAGTAACAAAGGAAATCAAACATTGCCCATCTTCCAAACTTTGACAATGTAACTTTCTTTATTCAACTGGAGGTAGAAAAAAAATCTAGGAAATAATTATTAATTTCACAAATATCCTTTACAAAGTGAAACAGACCCAAATGAACACTGGGGAGTTATAATTATAACCCTAAACTTACACACATGCATTTCTTGCCATTTCTACATTAATTCATCATGGATTGAGATTCCCCAGTGCTGGAATTTCTCCATTGTTTACCCAAGTGATTGCTATCAGTATGCAAATCCAGTTGATAGTATAAGCAAGTTACCTGTTCTGAGGAAAGCTGATTAAAGAGGCATCAATTCAACCTGTAGGAAAACTGGAGGAAAATAATATGCAGAAACTACTTATGTAGACAAATATTTCCTCTGGCAAGATAATCCAAACAACAGGGCAGATCCTTAAAATATAAGCTACTGAGTTCAAAAGTTATGTTAAGAGTACTTCTGAACATAAAAGGATGATAGAAATCTGCAACTCCTTCAAAACACAATGAAGTCTGGTAAACTTGAGTTTTCGAAAGCATGTTTAGTAACGATATTAAGGGTTACACAACTACAGTGGTTAGATAACGTTAAATTGAAATTCATGTGTTATATAAATGAATGGTATAAAGGATTTGTGTCTGAATGGCTACGCTTGCTCTTATGTCCCTAATTTCTACTTCCCATGCCCAAGAATACAAAAGCCAATTGCAATGCTTAACTGATATCCAGCTGAGATTAGCAAACCGAATAGACAACTTGTAAAATCTATACATTTTGCCCACTCCGGCTTTGCGCCACAGATTTTATACAAGTAGAGGTAGAATGCAGTAACTCCAGCTAAACAATTGTGCATTATTAAACAAAGAAACAGAGGACCATAATTTTTTGCAAGAAGCTAATTTTGTAGCCATTGTCCTGAGAGAATGTATATTTCTCCCTCCCAGTAAAGTCACTGGATTCACTGCAATATTTGTTATCTAACAGTGCAAAGTGTCAAAAAAAGTGAAAGTGTGTTTGAATAATATTCAGTAATATGGAAAATCTACTAGTCTGACACAAAAAAACTCCAAAGACATCCGATTTTTGAAGTTTAACCATTGACATTTGTGTTACATGTGTAAAGGACACACTTCTATCCCCAAATCATCATTTCTGTGCTTGCGAGTCTGTATTGGCTCCCAGTTGAACCATTCCAATTTTAAAGTTCTTATATTGTTTCTGGTCTCACTTTTTTCTTTCTAATCTCATACAGCAATGTTACTCTGCAAGCCTACCTCCAATTCGGCATTCGACTGATGACAGTGCTTTAACATACCAATGGCTTCTGATTTTTGATGTCCTTTCCTACGCCCTTTTCCTCATTTAAAGACACTGCTCAGAAACCGTCTCGGACTATGTTTTTGGTCATCTATTTTAATATCCCTAAGTAGGGTGTAACTTTTATTCGGTAACGTTATCGTAAACCGTGTGGAATGCTTTGCTGCATTGAATGTGCTATGCAAATATAAACTGTTCTGAATATTTTTATGAAACCATTATACATTTTGATTGCATGACACCACTCGTGATAAGCAAAAAAAACTTAAACACAAGACAAATGGCACAATTTTTGCGTGTATGGACGTGAAAATTAGCATTAAAATATTTTTTCTTACCAGTAGTTTGTACCAATGGTGTTCCTTCGAATTTAAAGGGAAATTATGTCCTTGAAGCTTCAAGCTTCCTACCAGATGGAGAATTCCGCTGATATTCCATATCGAACAGTTAGAACTAACCTAATCTGAGATTACCACTACTAACACTACACTTCTTTTTAAACCCTCAATGCTTAAATTGATTTTAAAACCACTTTTAAACTCGGCCTTCAGGCTCTACCTGTCCAAAGTGTATCGCTTTGCTAATGCATCATGCGAGTTGTAGTCCTCGTCCTGCTTTCGGACTTCAACTCCCACAATGCAACTTCATTTTAAAGGAGTATCAACACCTCAGGAATTTATGAAATCAAAGCTTGCTCATATAATTTCTGCGCCATCTCCAAGGAGGTTTTGCAGTGGTGGTGGAGAGGAGAACTTGAAAGGTGTTTTTATTTTAAAGATGCACTACCACCATGAGACACAAATAATTGAGACCAGATATGTAATATTGCCCTCCGGGGAAGGAAATCTATTCTATCCGGTATGGTTTATATCTGACTTGAGAGCAAACAATGTAATTGGCAATTAATTACCTTTTGTAAAGACCAAGCAAGTGATTTAGTTCAGGGAACGATGAAGAATTTACAATAAGTATCAGTTTGCCAGTGATATCCATATTTCATGAAAAAAAACTTTTCAGACATAAGGGTTATGTTTTAAAACTTCACAGGCACTGGACCCAATATCTGGACTGACCTGGTGGAAACAGAAGACTTAGTTTTGCACTTCTATTCCTCCATCACACCTGGCGATGGCAGCAACTTTAATTTTCATTGTTATTTTTTGTTGATATAGTCAATGATCTCTTCTACGTCTCCAAGGTGTTAAACCTTGTATCAGGGATGTAAATCTACTGCCTCCAATTACACTTTATTGTAGTACAAAGGGAGTATTATCATTTGAATTTATTAACGCAATGTGTTATTCTGCTAAGTTTATACTATGTCTCCTGAAGGCAACAATATTGTTGAATTAATATAAGCTAAACTACTCACAATTTAATTGTTCCTTAATCAGGGAAATATTTATCAGATTCAAAAGCACAACATCCAACAATTAGAATTTTGCTTTTTTTTCAAGATTAGTGTATAGGTTAACCAATATTCATCCCTCAATCAACATGGTTAAAATGGATTACCATAAATACATTACCATTGTAGAAGGTTGTTATGTACCAATCAATTGCCATGTTTCCTAGATTATGACAGTGATTACACTGCAGTTGTCATTCACTGCTTAGAAAAGGCTTTGGAACATCATCGAGTTGTGAAAAACACTGTGAATGCAAGTCCATTTTATCTGCAAACACTGGGAGTACAAGAATATAACACCTGTCAAGCACTGACATTGTTTTTATGCTTCTCTATACTGGTGCTCTTGAGCAGCCAGCAAGTATGCTGTTTTGTACAGACAGAATCATACTACGTTAAACACAATGGATTATTCTGCCTCCGAAGTAGAACAATATTTCTCTTAATGGGAGCATGATGCAGATTTATTATTGCAATTTATGTTCAGCTGGTTTACGAGTCACATTGCAGGAGATTGACTTTGTCTTGAGGAAGGTGCAGACATTTTGGCTCCAGAATTAAATATGAATGAGATTTTGTGGCATCCAGAATATGACATCTGGAGTGCTGATGTGCTCTTTTATATGTTTATCGAAAAATAGATAAATATATGTTGTCCTACTACAGTAAAGTGTGTGGCTGGAGTCCAATTTTTGAGTATCTGCCTCTGTTACAGATAGTGCAGGTATTTATTACAGGCTCATATGATAAAAATTCCTGACCTTTGAAAGCCAATGTGCTTTCCTGTGTGATCTTTTCCCTTTCCTCAACTTTTCATCAGGTTATTTGGCTCCTTGGAGTGCTGTTGCATTGAAACCTTCCTGTGTGGCCTGTTGTTAGCCAGACCATCCCAGTTTGAATATTGGCGACAAAGATTTTCAAGACTCTTTACCAAATATCTTTAAAACTGAAACTTGGTCATCTCAACAATCTTGAAATAAATTCAAAATACTCCATTCAAAAGATCCTTTGAAAATGCTCATCTGGGCAACAACTCCCTTGAGTACTTCATTATCAGGAATGAAATCTACTGATCTGATAGTTAGAAAATTAGAATAACCGCAAGGCCTTATTCTGCTTTTGTGACCACTTTAGATAGTTCCGATCTCACTGTCATAACATGCTCACAACATGTTTGTTAGATCCATTTCTTGATTTTAAGTAGGAATTTTGTATTGTTCTACATATACTTAGTGAATGAGACTAATTTAGTTGCTATAAAACAGAAAATCTTGGAAATATTCAACATCAGGCAATGTCTGAAGTGAGTAAGAAGAAACTTTCTAAGTCTCTTTAGAATATAGCAAATGTAGCTGTTATATTTTCAATATAGAATCTAACAGAAGAAAGATCAGTTTTACAATAGAACTAATCCTGTGTGGCAGAATTTCTGTGCAATTTCTAACATGACATTACCACTGTCAATGGAAAGCATTCTAAAAACTAGCATCACAAATCTGCCATAAAAAGCTATACTATAATTCTCCTGAAATAAAAAAGAATCAGTTCTCGTTAAGAGTTGCCATGAGCCTGTTCCTTCATCTTTAAATGGGATCAAGAGATTTGCCCCATTCCTCTTTTACTGCCAAAATTTGTCCTAAATAATCCCACCCATTACATTACTTACATGAACAGTTGTTTCAAAGTATAACTGTTACAAAAGGCAATAATAGCATTGAGGATGCTATTTCGTGTGCTGCTATTAAATCCTGCTTTTGCTTTCCTGAACAGTATTTTATCTTCTTTAATTCAAACTTTGGAAGATATTCCTGAAAATAAGAGGTGAATTATTGGCGCCAGTTCTAAAATGCTTGATCCTGTTGGATCACAGAAGCTGTGCAAGTGCAGACTTGCTTCGTACTTGGACGGGGAATGTTGAGGAATACTATGTGCAGTAATACTTAACTGGACATGAGATAGGTGCCACCAGATCACTCTGCACCAGAATCATCTGATCTGCAAAGCATGTTGCAGTATCTATGGTACTCAATGGTTGTAGTGGCCTGATGATTGACTGACATGGGAAGTAGTGTAGGAAGGCAAGTACATGTTGTCTATCCATTTTGGCCAGTTATCAAATGATGGATGCAGCCCAGTAAAACCAGAGCAATAATAGTGAACATTGACTGAAGAGAATAGAAGATGTAAAAAAAATTGTTATTCTCCTGCAATTGTTTCTACATTAACAACAGGTCATGTGAACTTTTCATTATATGATTACTGTAATACAATAATGCAGAATGGATTTATTAATTTTAAGATGATCTATCATGTAGGTACCATCTGGTTTACGAATCTTATCCATACATGTACAAACTTTGATGCTATATACCAATCTGTATTGATCTCTTTGTATCATCTATATAATCAACGATGTTATATGTATTATTCTGTATTAATTTGAAAATTAATTAAAAAAATTGAAAAAGAAAGACAATAATGCAGAATGGCTTCCTGTCCATTATTATTTGACTAATTGGCTAATGCGACGTATTGAGTAAATTAGTGCCTTGAATTATACTCTCAGGAAGGAATCAGAACAGTTGAAGTCCCTTTGAATTTTCAAAGCATCAATGAGTATGCCTCTTTGGAGCAAAAACCTGAATTGCTGAAAATTCAAAACAAAAATAGGGAATGCTGGAAGCACTCAACAGGTCAAACAGCGTCAGTGGAGAAGGAAACAGTCTACATTTCAGGTCATGGACCCTTCATCAGAACCATAAAAGCGAGAAAACAAATTTTTGGTGCATAGAGCCGAATGTGGAGAACAATAGACGGAACGTCTGTGATAGGATGCAGATAAAAGTTAATTTAAAAAAAACTCTTGAAAATCCGAAATTAAACCATTAAATGCCGGAAACCTTCAACAGGCCAAACAGCATTAGTACAAAAAGAAACGGAGCAACCCACACAATAGAGAAACGGAGTGAACGTTTGCCATCAGATACCCCCCTTCGTCAGAACATGAGAACAACATGAGTTAACTCTATTTATCTCTCCGCAGATACTGTCTGTCCCGCTGAGAGTTTACTGTATTTTCTGTTTTCTGTTGTGGAGGCAGCAATGAGAATGTCCTCCCCGTCAATAGATGTCGCTGCCTTGGAAGTGCATCGATGGAGCCCCCGGAGCGCTGTGCGCATGCGCAGAAGCGAGAGGCCGTGCAGCGACTCCGGTGTTGAAGGGTGTCCGTTGGGTGAGTGGTCGGTGTTGGGATGAGTTCAGCGGCGGTCTGGCTTCTGTTCTGGGTCAGATCTCTCCAGATTCCTCTGCTTTGTTGCACTGAGGCTGCTTCTACACTGGTCTCGTCTCAGGTGTTTGCTACTGTCTGAAGCAGGAGAAGATTTAGTGCCTATTTATGCTCCAACACGCGAAGTGAAAACTCCTTTCTGCTGTCTGCAGCTGGACTGAACTTCGCACACAATAGCGAGATGTACTGAAGTGTAAATAGAAAACAAATTTATACTCAAACCACATTTACCTATATAAATATCAGTCAATCGTTCCCTCCCAAGCAAAACGCAGCTGTCTTAAATGACTCTGCCCTCAGCAAGGAGAACTAAATTTGTATTGATTAAAGATGATTGACAATTATAAATATTAAAAAGTATAGTTTATTGTGATTTGAAAGATCAAGGAACTGCATGGACCAGCATTATTTCAACACTAATTTCCTGACTGCCTCTAATTTAGCATATTGTTTTCCAGTCCTGGTGAATAGAACTTTTTTTGGATTGAAACCTTGCAATAAATTATGTTCCCTTGTCAATGACTCCTTCCCTGCTCCTTGGTTTCTGAAACTGAACCAAGTTGTTCACAACCTTAGTTTGTTACATTTGATATTTTTTAAAAAATCTGATCATATATCTGTGCCTTTGCCAAGAATAGCCTGTTTCCACTTCAGTATCATTTCCCAACTGTGCCCCTGCCTTAGCTTATCGACTTCTGAAACTCTAACCAGATCTTTGTTACCTTTTGCTGTGACTTTCCCAATGGGCAGGCTCAAATTAAACTATAATCCATAAATCAGGTAAGAATGGGTTACAGGATTGAAGTGAGGATTAAAGTTCCATGAATGAAAAGTCATTCACATCAGCCAGTGACAGAACAGTTCTTGGCCAAGAACTCATCATAGGATAGTAAATAACGATGAATTGCATTATGATGGTAGAAGAAAGTCTTGGAGATGACCAGGGAGAAACTCATGGGTGGAATTGGAAGCTGTAGTAACATAATTGACCACGTATCCAAGTAGAATGCTTACCATAAAATGGCTGCAGTTGGACCAAATTGGACAGTGGTCAGTACACAGCACACAGAAATGAGAGTTAGTCTCATTGCCCCATTTGTCAGAAATGAAAATTCTGAATGTTCTAGACAACATGAAGTATGAGACATTGTGGCAGAATCGGGGTCAAGGTCCAGAGGCAAGAATTTAGGATGTTTGGTAGAAGGGCCCAAAGGGACATGTAAAAGAACATAACTTTTTGCAATGACTGATTAGAATTAAGGATGCATTGCCTGAAAGTATGCTGGAAGCAGGTCCAATAGTGGCTTTCGAAGAGCAAGTGTTTAAATATTTGAAGGAAACAAAAATTGCAGGATTACAGGGAAAGAACCAAGGAATGGGAATGACTGGATGGCTCTAATAAAAACCATGGCAGGCTTGATGGAGTGAATGGCCTTTCTCCTGGGCTAAAAAAAACCTATAAAACATAGGAACAGGGGTAGGCCATTCAGATTTACTAGCCTGTCATACCTGTGGTGACTAATATCTGTTTGGTGGAGATACCAAATGAGGATAAGTAAACTGTTTGGTATCTTCACCAACAAACAAACGATCTACAAAAATGAATTTCTGTTTCTGTGTTGCATAATAACAGGATCCCAGGCATGATTCAGCCTGAGTATTCTCTCCCACTAGTTTTAAGATCATTGCCAGTAGAGTATGAGGAAAATAAACCTTTTGTTTGCAAAAGTGAATAAGTACTTTCAGGGATTTGTGGTCTGGGCCAGTTCAGTCTCAGCAAAATCCTGTGCATTGCGAGGATCTCCGACACTGTAAATTGTTTGGGGGGAAGGAGTTAAAACAGGCCCCATTCATAAAACTGGTTACACTCTGCCCTGTATTTTTTTAGGATGGCATGTGCCCCAATATGTCTTTCTGAATAGCCTTTCACCCTGGTTCACCAGGGTTTCACCCTGTCATAAGATTGTGGAAACTTTTAACCTTTATGATCCCGGCATTGTTATTTAGCTAAAACCTAGGGAACATAAGAATGTGAATAAGAGCATAAGTAGGCCTTTTGGTCACCTCGTGGCCATTCTGCCACTCAGTAAGATCATGGCTGATCTTTTACTTCATATTGGTAGATTCCCATATCCAAAAACCTCTATTTTGAATATACTGAGCAACTGAGCCTCCATAGTCCTCTTGGGAGAGAACTGTAAAGATTCACCATCTTCTTCTCACTTCTGTCATGAATGGCCAACCAGGTTCTGGACATTCCGGCCAGGGGAAACATCAAAGAATTCAACACTTTAAGAATTTTGTACATTTGGGTTTATTTACACAAAGATTTTCATACTGCAATCCAACCAAGTTTGTGATAAGTTTTTTTTCTTTTCAATGCAGCTGAATGGAGTCCAGTTGAAATGGCCACCTCTAGTCGGTATGTACAAAGTAAGTCCCAGGGGCAAGATCGGTTTGATTACCTCCAAGCCCTTGTTACTGAATTTCAAGATACTGACAGTCAAGGTAAGATATACAAAGTGTAGGATGGTGATCCATGATTATCAGTAATAATTTAAGACAGGAATTGAATGATTCCAAATAAATGTTCAAAATGGAACATTCACAAGGAAAAGAATAAAAGTTATAGAAGCAGAAGTAGGCTATGGAACTCCTCATTACCTGCTTTTCCATTCAGTATCATGATTGATCCTGTATCTCATGCATATTCCTTCCTGGTTCCAAAAATCTTTTAATCTCAGCCATGAATATCTACAACCCTCTGAGGAGAGAATTCAAAGATTTACAACCCTCTAAAGACATCTCTTCTATCTTCTACTCCCATGTTATGCTTTACCTGCCACTTTCTTGCCCTCTCACTCTCCATGTCCCTTTGCAGACTCTTGTGTCCTCCTCACAGCTCACTTTCCCAGCTCATTTGGAATTATCAGGAAATTTGGATATGTTACGCTTTTGTATTTTCAACTAAGTCATTAATACAAATTGTGAATTGCTGAGGGCTGAATACTGGCCCCTGTGGTACTTCACAAGGAACAATAGACCATCCTGTTTATATCATTCTCTGTCCTTAAAGCAATATTTTACTCCAGTCTTGAGAACCCTTATTTTCCTGTCCACTTCTGTCCCTTAACTAATATGTCACCCCAGCCATATCCTTGAACAGTCTTTTATGCATCACCTTTCTAAATGCTTTTAGATTATCCAGCTCTGGTAAACCAACTAGTTACAAGTTTATTTCATCAACCAGGCCCTGCTAATTACATTTCCAAAAATCTTTCAAATTTGTCACAATTTCTCTTTCATAAAATTGTATTGACATATGATTTTAAGTGTTCTTTATCATGTACTTATTGTTTTGAAAAAATTATGAATCTATTATATGTGAGGCTAACTGGTCTCCAGTTCCATATTTTTTTTCTCATTCGTTCCTTGAGTAGCAATATTGCAGTTACCTACTTCTGTTCAGTAGGGAAAATTTCAGAATCAGGGAATTTTGGAAAATACAACCACCTCTCAGAATCTTGGAATGCTGACTATCAGCCTCAGGGTATTTGTCAGCTTTCATTTCCCATAATTTTCTTGTATTTTCTGTGATTCATTATTTTGAGTTCCTTACTGTCAGTAGACTCTTTGTTCCCTGCCATTTCTTCTTCATTCATTGGCTTCTATAGAGAAGGCACGTATTTGTTTAATGCCTCAATATTTTATTATTGCCTATTACAATTTCTCCTGACATTTCCTCTGAAGTACTTTTAGTTTTGCTCCTTCTACATATTTGCAAAAGTTCTTATGATCATTTTTATTTCATGCTAATTTACGCTTTCTCTCTATCGTTTTTAGTTATCCTTTGTTGCTTCCCAAAGCTCTTTCAATCTTACTATTTTTCTAAACCACCTTTGTTGATTGCTATTGAATCATTTTTCTTATGTGGTTTTATTTTTCAATGAGCATATATTCATTGAGAATTTTGAAATATTTCTTTAAATTGCCATTGGAGTCATAAAGTCATAGAGTGTGCAGCATAGAAACGGCCCCTTCACCCAACACATCCATGCTGACCTTGCTGCCCATCTACACTAATCCCATTTGTCTGCACTAGGACCGTATCCTCCTATGCCTTACTTATTTAAGTGTCTGTCTGAATGCCTCTTAAACATAGTAATTGTATCTGATTCTATCACCACCTCTGGCAGTGCATTCCAGATATTAACAACTCGCTGTCTAAAAAAACTTATCCGTTGGATCCCCTTTAAATCTTCTACCTCTCACCTTAAAAATATGCCCTCTTAATTTTGATATAAAAACCATAAGAAAAGAGTTCTTACTGTCTACCCTATCTATGCCTCTAAT
>JARFYF010000022.1:36034682-36045237 GCA_030265395.1 Rhina ancylostomus | reverse complement strand
GTCGTGGCTCTTCAAGTACAAGTCCAAGTACTTTTTAAAATGTTTTTGCCCCTTAAGTCAGTGAGTTTCCTTCCCCAATAATTCTACATGTTACTTTAAATTTCTACCTTCACTGCTAAATGAAATCGGTCCTTATTTACTCTATCTAGCCTCCTCAATTTTATATGTTTAAATCAAGTTTCTCCTCAGCCTCCTCTGTTGCAAAGAAAAAAACCTCAATATTTATCAGATCTTAACGTTTGCAGTCCTGGTAACACTGTTGTTTACCTTCTCTGTATTCCCTCCAGTGCAATGATACTTATTCTGTAATAAACTGACTAATAACTATACAATGTACTCAATTGTCTAAAACTAGTGTTGTATAGAATTTCCTGTTCTAATACCCTGTAACTGGCTATAATGGAAAACATCCCATATGCTGTTTTAACCACTTTATTCACTTCTCCTGCCTCCTTTAAGAAGCGTAAGGTGCCTTGTCCCTGTTTTCCACTCGCATCCCTTAATATCCTTCTATTTATTATGTAGTCCTGCCACATTCTGTAATTCACATTACATCTTGCTGTGTTACACATTTGAGATATTTTAATCAACCTTACTAATTTAATTCATTTTGTCTCCAACTTTTCTATTGCCTTATTCAAAGACTTGTAATGGACCAAATTGGGCTGACTGAAAGCTGGTGGTCCCAAAGGGAACCACTGGCTATCAGCTGTTTGCAGCTCAGGAAAGCTTAGACTTCTGTGTTTGACTATGCAGAAGTCTGAGATGTGCTGAATGCCAACTCCAAGCACCAGTGGCAGAAATGTGACTCACTGAAGAAATGGTTTCAGATTTGGCCCTCAGCTTCTCTCCAGAAGGGATAAGCATACAAATGGCAACTCCTATTTAAATAGGGTTGAGAAAACTCTGACAAAATATAAGGACATGTGAAAATTTATTTTGCTTTACTTCAATGTTAATTAACTGTTTGTTTCAATATGCTTCTACTTTTTCATGTTTTTAAAAATAAGTGTATTTGAATAAGTTTTAAATGGTTTGAACAATAGAGACATTTAAAAATTAAGAAGCCTTTGACAGCCAGCAGTGCCTTAGAGTAGGCAGCATGAGATCTGCTCATGGTATTGAGCCAGTTCAACCAGGCTAGATGCCTGTCGGATGGGGGGATTAGCTCATCTGATCTTCTGCATCTGGGAAAAAAGTATAGATGGAGGAAGACCAAAGATGGCAGGGGGTCGAGGGTGATTCGTCTGTGCCGTGAAAATGGCTACCTAGTGGCAATGTGAATATTACTTCATTGCTCAAGTGCCTTTGAATACTGATCCCTTGAAAGTAAGATTGTGGGCAGAACATGACACTGTGAATAAAATGATGCTCGTAAATATCAATGACCCTAACCCATTCACAATAACTTTTGTTTTAGTTAGTTTTAGAATAATATTTTTCCCCATGAAGAGACAGTGGAAGCAAATAACTTGTCAGTTATGAAATGAGTTGTTCAATTCCACCATGAATGAAGCAATTGTGGAATTATAAGAGCAGCTTGTTAACTTTTTAATTTTCAGGGATCAGCCAAATGGATTGCAGATTTTTCTCCAGTTCTCCATATTGCTGTGTTCCTAAAAGTTGTATTAATTGAAATATAAATTGGGACTGTAGTCTACCAGCTGTTTTCTCAGCAGGGAATCTAAATAAGGGCATGCAAACTGTGTAAAACCACATTTACTTTAAGTTGAAGTCAGCTTAAGAATTGTTTCAGTTGTCCACGGCAGGTAGATCCTAGCTTAAAAATTCTTGAGCTACAGATAGATGTGTTATGGAGACCTAGTGGCCATATACAATTTTAAATAATTTTCCTATTAACTTTTATATATCTAAAATTATTGGTACGAACACGTCTTGGTGCACAGATTTCAGAATTGACTGCCAATTAACAACAGGCTGTTCCAATTTTCCAGCTTAAAATTCAAACAGGACAAATTATGTCAGAAATAATCTCAGGAGTCGGCTGGCTGGGCAGCAAGGGCAAGTTGATCTTAACTCTTGATTCCTGTCTGCAGGTTTGACACCTCAGATCTGCAGTTTATTAATTCAGCCATGTAGTTTTACTAGTTGTAATGCCTGTTGGAAAGCAGTATTATGGACACGTGGCTGAGATGAAGACTATTTTAGGCGTGATAAAACTCTTGTTACTTAAAGAGACTTGCGTTTATGTAAAACCCTTCATGAGTCTTCATGCATCATTGTGTATTCATAAACCTTTGATCTCCCAATGTATTTTATAGTCAATGAAGTGTTTTTTGTAATCTGATCAGTGGTGTTATGTTGGAAACATGGTAGTTATTTGTGCTCCCACAAACACCAATGTGATAATTACCAGCTAATCTGTTTTTGATGATGCTGAGCGAGGGACAAATAGTGGCCAGGAAAGTGAGGATAACTCTCTTGCTATTTTTCAAAATAGCAAATTGGATTTTTTTTTTGTGTCCACTGGGACAGCAGACAAAGGACCTTTAAACACTTCATCAGTAGAATGACACTGTAGCACTACTTAGGTGCTGCATTAGAGTATGAGCATAGGGTAGTCTTTACAACAAATAAGTTAATTTACAAAAGTTTTCAGGTGTGTCACTTAAATGTTCCAAGTATTAACTTAGTATTTTCTGTCAGTAAAGGTATTTTCATTCTAGTGTGTATTTTAGGTTGACTTTAGTTGATGATGGAAATTCATACATTTTCTTCTTGAACATCAATTAGTTTTTAATTTACTTTGGGTATGTTTATTTGACCATGCTTTCTTAAAGGCATGAGCTAGATTAATTTATATACTCTAGTAGTAAACATTGGTATAATTGCAGTGAATTTACAGCAGAGGAATAAGCCATTTGGTCCACTATTTTAATGGTGCTTATGTTCTGAACGAACTTTCTCTGACTCTGTTTCATCCAAATTTATCATTTTCTCCCTTCTTTACAAATCTGACTTCCATTAAGTGCAACACTGCATCTTAAGATTTTTAAACACGTTTTGTTTCATCTGATAATCATAAAGTAGACTAGAAGATAATTTTAAACTTAAAATTGTAATTTCATTAATCTTGAATGGAATTTGCAAAATTATTTTGGATATTTTTTAAATTAATTTAATCAGGTATGCTATTCATGTGAGGAATGCAAGAATTAGTAATCAGTGTACACCCAGTGTACAGCGTTACACTGTCTGCTTTGAATGGAGAAAGGATCACAGAAATGATTAGCTAATAGCCATAACTGAAAACTCCCATCTGATTTTCCTTTCTACCTAAGAACATCTTAACACGTCACTGCACTTACTTTGTATGATCACCTAACTCACCATAGAACGGAGATTAAACCAAGGATCATCTTGCTTTTTTAAATTCAATACCACAACGTGGCATCTTTCCTTATTAAATCTTACAGCCCTGAAAGGGGTGGTGGTAATTTATTTTTATATTCTTGGTGGTTGTACCATAACCATAGATTCTTTTAAGTCTGTGTGGTTTGTACAGGAAGAAGTGTTATTTAATATTGAACATTCTCAATTGTATTTTTATATTTGGTGTTATTTGGGATTTCCCTACACCTCCACAGGTGCTGTGTAAACTGCTGAATATCTGCAACATTTTCTGTTTTTTAATTCAGGTTTTTAAGCTTTTACAGCATTTTGCTTTTATGTAACTACATTCTGAGGTTAATTTCTAATGAGAATGGAAATTTGGAGATTAATCTGGAGATAGGGATTTTACTTATCGTTTACTTATTGTTTTGGGTATTCCTCAAAACAATTATTTTCCAATTTACTTCTGGTATATAGGCAACCCCCACGTTATGGAGGGTTTGCATTACTTGAAGCCCTGTCATCTACATGTGTCAAGAAACGCAAGTTGAAAAAAGGTGTTGATTTATTTACTGTTTTTCTCACAAATTCCATGAGAGTGAATTTTATTCTGTAGATCAAATTTTTAGGTCGTGCTTTGTTAATCCTGTAAGGGTGAATGACCATAACTCGAACAGCAGTAGTGCAGGGTACTTAATAGAGCTTGGTTTCTCAAATACCAAATAATCTTGAATTTCCTTGTGACATAGAAAGAGGTCATTTGGCCCTTTAAGTCACTGCCAGCTCTCAGAGCAATCCCATCAATCCCGTTCCCCCACTGATTTCCCTGTACCCCATTTTATCACAAATGTTCATCATTCTGATTTTCCTACCACCTGCATACATGGGGGTAATTTACAGTAACCAGTTAACCTAGCAACCGGCACATTTTCAGGTTGGGGGGGAAACAAAAGCAGCCAGGGGAAACTCGTGAGGTTGCAGGGAGAATTTGTAAACAGCACCAGAGATTGGGATTGAACCCAGGTCACTGGAGCTATGAGGCACCAACTCTACCTGCTGCAACACAGTACTGTCCATTAAGGCACAGTTCTCTCAATGAGAAGCCATCTTCTAGAAACTTACAAACTTCTCACGGGACTCAACAGGCTGGATGCAAGGAGGATGTTACTCTGGCCAAGGAGTCTAGAACCAGGGGTTACAGTTTTAGAATGAAGTATTTTAGGACTCGTAAGGAGAAATTTTTGAACCTAGAGGATGGCAAAGCTATGGAATTCTCTACCCCAGAGGACTCTGGAAGCATGTTCATTGAGTTCATTCAAAACAGAAATTGATAGATTTCTGGATATTAAGGGAATCGTGGGATATGGGGTAGTCAAGGAAATGGTTTTGAGGTGGTCTTGATGAATTGTGGAAATGACTCAAAGGACCATATGGCCTCCTGCCTGTGTTTCTTCAGTTCTTGTAACTTCTTTGTTAGAGATTCAGTTATCCTGTAATGTAAATTTGGCTAATGACTTAATCGTCATTGGAGAGAGTTCCTAGTCACCATCATTATCTACTTGCACTTAATTTGGAATGTACAGTTTCAGTTTAATGGATCTGTGACCATGATCAAACCATTCAGATCTCACCTAAAATTTTGGCTTAGCCAGTTTGACATAAGGAAACTTGGAACAGATTATTTTGTCTGAAAGTTGGAGTAATGTTAATTCATTCTGTGAAAATTATACTCGCACAGCAACTGACTAAAGAACATAATTCCTTGAAGAATTGGAAGTTTCATACAACTTTTTGTACTTTCCCCTCTGGCTTTATGTTCTACTTGAGAATCTGACAGTAGTTTAGCTTGTCATAATTGGTTTTGGGACTTCCACCTTGACAAGATTAGCCTCTCTGTTTCTTAGATTGTAAGTAGAATGTCGAAATGTTTACACTGCAGCATTTGAAGAATTTAAAAAATACATCAGTACAACTGGCGATTCCAACCTTCCAATATATGGATTATAAGTCTACCACCAGGTGAAGTGCTAGTATATCCCTCTTATTGGTGATGGGAGCAATTTGTTTTAAAAAATCACAGACAGTGGGTTAAAAATTCACACAAGTTATGCAATATAGTATAAAAGTCTGATTTTTGTTTTTTTAATAAATTGATAATGTCTCCTTAATGACAACATTGACTCTTTTGAAAAGCTTTTTTCCATTATAATGACATGGGAGATTGCCAACTTCCATTTGAAGTATAAGGTGACTGGTGTTCTTGGATGTGAAAATGTGAATTTCTTTTCAACTCCTGACTGTGTTTATGTTATCTATTTGGTAGTGCTAAACTAACTCCACCTATCATGCTTCTAGTTCTCAAAATACCAGGAGTAAAATACTGCAGATGCTAGAAATAGAAAATAAAGCAGAAAATCTCATTGATGTCAAAATATATTGTGGTATGTGATCAGTAGACAAAGGTACATTGGCATGTATAAATAAACGCATTATTTCCTGTGATTTGGAAAAAAAAAAGCTGTTGTTGATATTTATAAATGTGTAAAGAATCAGACATGCATACTTGTATTCTCTTTGGGAGAAAAAACATGTTATTTTGTTCTGTGGAAACATTCCTGGCTTCAAGTAGGAAGATTGTGGCTTCAAGCTCTACTCGAGTGAATGCAGTCTTGGCTAGAACTCCAATACAGTTCTGAAGAAGTGCTGCATTGTTAGAAATGCTCATCAGATATGGTAACAAGCTGCAGGTTTGCTCTTACAAGTGGAAAGCAAAGGTCCCACGGCAAGGCTTTGAAATAGGGGAGGAGAACCATCTCTAGTATATATCCCGGCTAATATTTAATATTCCTCAACTAACAGTACTAAAACAAGTCCAAATCCAAAATACTGCCTACTTTGGAATGTGGAAGTAGAATATACTAGAAATTTCATCAGGGCACAGAACATTTGTGAACTGACGAGGAAAACAGAAAACAATTAGGTAAAAGAGACAAATCTAATCTTGTTGGTGAGAAGAGCAGAATTTAAAGGTATGCACAAGAGAGGAAACAAAGCAATGAAGGTGACTTGCTGAGCACTTCCAGCATTCTCCTAATTGCACTAAGACTAAGTATTGTAGATGATGGAAATCTGAAATAAACAGAATGGTGAAAATAATCAGAAGGTTAGGCAGCATTTGTGGAGGGAGAAGCTGAGTTAAAATATGTGGTTAATAATCTCATCAAAGTTGAGAAAAGTTAGAAATAAAGTAGGTTTTAAGATGCAAAGAAAGGGAACAGAATAAATGGAAAAACCTGTAAAGGGTGGAAGGCAGGAGAATTTAAATGACGAAAAGCAAGATGAGCAAATTAAGGTTCGGTCTGGAGGACATATAGATCAGAGATCTGGAATGTCACGAGATAGTTCAAGGCACTATATAAATGCAGCTCTTAATTTTTCATGTGTTGGACATTACTTGTGCAGCAAGACGAGCTCTGGGAAGCAAGCTTTCTCTGCTAGCAAAACCAAATGTCTCTCACTGAAAATGCAAGCACAGGATTGTCTTTGAATATAAATCTTCCTTTCTGTATTTCTTGGACAAGAGATGAGGTTTCTCATAATTTCATAAAATGGTAGAATAAATATTGTCAAACTGCTGTAAAATCATAGCCTGAAAGCAAATTTACATTCAGCCCTCAAGGTATTTTTATTTTGCTGATTCACAGATTTTCAAACATTCACATGATCCTTATTCAGGTGGGACAGCATCTCTTAAATTGAATAAATTTCTCAGCTTATTTCATGGAACAAATGGAACAATATATGGCTCTTTGAATGGACTGTGAGACTTGTTTTCCTTGTGATCATGAGTAACGAACTGTACCCTGAGGCCTCAGAAGGCCACACATCCCTTGATGTTGGGAGAACTTGTTTTTTTTATCTGAATGCACCCATTTGTAACTAGACAAATTGATCACACAAACAGAAGTAAATGAATGTGAACTAATAGCCACTGATACATGGTGGCAAAAGTGATCAAGGTTGAGAATTAAATATTCCAGGATACTTAACTTTCAGAAATGGTGGGCAAAATGGAGGTGATGGAGGGATAGCCCTGATAATGGTAGCACACGGGATCTGAGGAAGAATATCAGGAAGTGGAATCAGTTTGGATAGAACTAAGGAAGAGAATGGTTGGGAGTTGTCTATGGGGTCCCTAAATAGTAGTGGTAAGCAGGGCACAGTTTCAATCGGGCATTCAGAGATTCATTTAAGAAGGGTACCATAATGGTCATGAGGAATGTTGATCTACATTTAGACGAGGAAAACCAAATTAGCTTTAATAGTGTGGAGGAAAATTTCAGATTTGCCAAGGAATGATCAAGGCATTGATGAGGAAAAGACAAGTCGAAGTTCAGTGTAATTTAGCAAAGAGCACAAAAACACATTGTAAAAGCTTCTTTGTGTATGTAAAAAAGATAGAGAAAATTAGCTAAAAATTAATGTTAGTTCTTTGCAGACTGAGACAGGAGAAAACATTGGGGAATAAAGAAAATGACAGAGAAATTCAACAAGTATTTTACATCTGTCTTCACAGAAGATGACCAAAAAATACCTCTTGGAAATAATGGAGAATAACTACTGTAGAAAGAATCAAGAGCAGAAAGAAATGAGCATAATTTTTTGGAAAAAAAAGTATTGGGGAAATTATTAGGACTGAAAGCTAATAAATCTTTAGGATCTGGTGACTTGGATCCCAAGATTTTGTAAGGTAGCTATGGAGATAGTGAATGATTTTTATCATCCATAATTCCATAGGTTATGCAACTGTTCCTCCAGATTGGAAGGTAGCAAGTGTAATCCCCCTATTTAAGAAAATTAGGAGAGAGAAAACAAGGGATTACCGGTTAGCCTAATGTCAGTCGTGGGGAAAATCAGTCACTAAGGAAGTGATAGTGGGGCACTTGGAAAGAATCATTATGGTATTATGATAACGAAATTACGTTTACAAGTATGTTGGAATTCATTAAGATTGTATATAGCAGAATAGATAAAGGGGGTACCAGCAGATGTGGTGTATTTTGACTTTCAGATGGCCTTCCATAAGGTGCCACCCAAGACATTATTAAATAAAATTAGAGCACATGGAATTGGGGGAAATACACTGAGGATTGGGTAACTGACATAAAACAGAGTAGGAATAAATGGCTTATTTTAGGATGGGAGGCTCTAATTAGTGGGTTGCATAGGAATCTGTTCTGGGGTGCTAGCTGTTTATAATCTATGTCAATAATTTACATGAGGGAACCTAGTGTAATATATCCACGGTGATGATACAAAGCTGTGTGGCAACGACAGTTGTGAGAAGGATGTAGAGAGGCTTCAAGGGGAAATGGAAAGGCTAAGTGAATGGTGAAGGCATGGCAGATGTAGAAATAAGAAAACTGTTTTTTTAAACCGGTGAATTTTGGTGTTCAGAGGGACCTGGGTGTCTTTGTACAAGAATCACTGAAAGCCACCATGCAAGAACACAAGTAATCAGAAAGACCTTTATTGAAAGAGGAATTGAGTACAAGAGTAAAAACTTTTTACTGTAATTCTATTGCATTCTACTGAGACAGAACCTGTGCAGATCTGGTCACACAGCCTAAGGGAAGATGAACTTGCAACAGAGAGAGTTCGGTGAAGGCACACCAGATTTGGAATGTGCATTTTGTCCAATGAGAACGGATTAAGCAGACTAGATGTACACTTTCTGGTCTGGAAGAATGAATGGTTATCTCATTGAAACATTGACATTTCTTAAAGGGCTTGGAAGGATAGATGCAAGGATGATGTTTTATCTGGTGTCAAGAACCAGGGACCACATCCTCAAAATAAAGGTTGACCATTCTGGATTGAGGTGAAAAGATATCTCTTCACCCTGAGCATTTAGAATTTGTATAATTGTATACCAAAGAGGGCTGTGGTATCTCTGTCTTGGCGAGTACATCCTAAGTGAAAACACAAGGTTGATTAATTTCACTAATGTTAGATTTTTAAAAATTAATGAAAACCCAAATCTGAGCTTTTTCTGAACATCCTAAGGATGTGAGAATTATGGTTCTTTGTAGGATGATAAATGTAAGAGTTGTAGAATTATCTCAGCATGCCTATTGACCCACTGTCAGCCAGTGAGTTGTGGCAGGGTAGATATACTTGGAGCCAGTACAGGTCCTCCCTGGTTTATAACAGGGTTCCGTTCCTGTGAACTGTTGGTAACCTGAACAGTTCACAGGTTGGAAATGCGGCCACAAACCAAGTTCCCATCTGGCAGAAGGTGCCTGCAGCCCCACAGCAGCCAGTAAATCCATCCCATGGGTCTCCCAAACACTCATTCATATGTATGGGCTGTACTTAAGTTGTGTGTCTGTAAGATGGGGAGGACCTGTAGAGCATTTTAAAATTGGGGAGGGGTGGAGGAATCTCAGGAAAAGAAAGATACTTTGCAAATTTTAGCAAATAAGATTTGTAACTGAAATTACCATATTTCCTGAAGAATGCAGAATAGTTACATTACAAAAGTTTAATCCACTCTCTGAAGATTCTGCAGAAAAGTTTAGGAAGAGAAATAGCCTGATCAAACTCTTTCAGGCCAGCAAGAGTGGTGTAACTATTTGCGATCCATCCTCTCAATGAACCGTGGAAACTTTATAACACAGAAGGAGGTCATTCTGTGCATTGTGTCCATGCCAGCTGAGAAAGGTCTGTCCAACCCCATCCGACATTCAGCACTTGGTCATTAATTCTGCAGTTCATGGCTTTTAAAGAAAAACACATATCCAGGCAAATTTTAGATAGCCCTCTGTCATTCTTTCAGTCAGTGAGTTACAAATCCTAACCATCTGCTGCCTGAAATCAAATTTCCTCATCTCCTTGCTAACACTTGTACTCAAATATCTGCCAATCTCTTTACAGAATCATAATTTCTCTTTATCTGGCCCATGCCTGTATCACCGTGGTATGTTGATCTCCCTCCAATTCCCTCCCACCCACCCCACACCCTCTCATGATCTCTATAAACTATCTTGCATGCTTGACCTTGCTATGTGCCCCCTCACATACTCTCAACCAAACTACACTCCACCCCACCCCTCCCACATGCCCTCAAGCTAATCTGCCAAAACCATACCCTACTCCAAATCCATCAACTCTTAGCCTAAACAATCTCTTGGCCTTATGG
>JARFYF010000022.1:35990319-36009834 GCA_030265395.1 Rhina ancylostomus | reverse complement strand
TCTAGTAACCAAGACTCAAAGCAGTGGTCTTTCTTAAAACTATCTTATGGATTTTGAAGTTTTGCAGTTTGGCATCACTTGCTACCTTAAGAGAGGGCATGTGCAGAAATTTAAATTTGATTGCCTTTGGGGTGGAAACGTCATAATAAATGTATATAATATGCATGTCCTTAACAAGCTTGATTGTTGAGGAAGGAGGGCTGTGCCCATGCTGGCCCCCACTACACATGCTTTTGCTTCCTGATATTAACTCACATTCTCCTTCATTCTTATTGACACTGATGTTGTACTGCACTAAAAGCTAAAAATACCAAAATAAGAGTTATATTGGCAGTCAACTGTTAAATCAAAAATCACTTTACCTTCGAATTAATCTTGAGAACAAAGGATGAAGACCATACATTCAGCTCCTTCAATCCATTCTTCTATTCAGTGAGATGATGGATGATCTATAATATTAACTCTCTTTACCTATCCTCACTTTGGCTGTTAAAATAATTAATTGAATTAGCAGCAACCATTCTTTATGGGAGAAGTTCCATACTTTTTCAAGACATTTTGTGTGTGAAGTATATCTTAATTTCTAAAATGGCCTGCTTCTGATTTTGTTGCATCATCTTGTCCTGGACTTCCCCTCAGCAGAAGTTTTTTCTCTCATCCACCTTTCAAAATCCTAATATCTTCAATCAGTCACTCCTTAAAAAATCTATAGTCCTGGGAATACAGTCTCAGTTTAATAACACATTGATGAATTCTGTTCTATAGCCAATTTATCTTTTCTACAGTCCAGGGCCTGGAACTCTACACAGTATCACGGCATTGCAAATATGATCTAACCAAGGACTCTGTTTAGCTGCAACAAAACTTCTTCCTGATTATGTCCTTTATGTGTGAATCCCTAAATCTCTGAGTCTGTAGCTTTTGAGATTTCACAACTTAAAAGATATTCAGATTTTTTTTGGACTTAACATTTAACTCCATAGATATCCATCTGCCACATTTTGTCCTTTCAGTTAGTCTATTAATGTCTCTGTAATTCATTCTCCTGTTTGCACTACTTACTTTGCCACCTATCTTTGCACCATTGGCAAACTTGTATATCTGGTTCACTGTTATTTTATGTAAGTCATTAAAAAATATAATGAACTGTTGAAGCCCCAGCACAAATCCGGGGGGACACCAATTTGAGTACATTCTCAATCAACCCAGTTTCCATCTTTTAAGGTCAATAATTTGCCATGAGCTTTATTGTAGCTAACAGTTTCTTATGCGGAATCATATCAAATGTCTTCTGAAAGGTCATATTCACTCTATCCAATACACATTCCCTATTACTTCGTCAAATAATTCTTTGTGGTTTGTTAGATACAAATCCAAATGAATGTTGAACTAAAGAAAGCACAACTACTTGAAGCTCCTTCCATTTTGGAAAATGACTTTATCATTGGGTTAAGTGTTGAAGTAACAAGTTCTTATGTGCTATTGAATTAATGGTCCTCAGGGATAATAGCTTACGGAAATATCATGCATGATGTTTTTGTCAGCATTCTGTGAAGTGAATTCTACAATTTAAATTTTTTTCATGAAGCCATAAACTAATTGCTTTGCTGATCGATTAATAAAGTAAATGGAAAGCAGGTTTCTTGGTAACTTGTAAAACAATGAAGGAAGACAAAAGAGTAGAGATGCTGGAAATTTGAAATAAAAAGGGAAATACTGAGAAAACTATGGTCAGGCTGAATTTTTGGAGAGAGAAATGGAGTTAACGTCCACCAAACATTACTTCTGTTTCTCTGGAGATGCTGCTGGAACTGCTGAAAATTTCTAGAATTTACTGTTTTTACAACAATTAACAGGCTCAGTGGACATGACAGAATTCCACTTGCCAAGGAGAAAGTGGATAGTATACAATGTGTTTTCATCTCCTTTAGGTACTCAGTATACCTATCTGGTGAATAGTTGATAAATGGAGACCAAGAAACATTTAGTCTGTTTTGACCTTGCTGAATTTAGCGTGGTTAAAGTACTGCTGTTGACTTGTGTGTCTGAAAGAGAAAGTAACTTTGGAGACCCCAGAATCCACATTAGATTTGGACAAATGTATGTTAAAGGTTTTAATTTCTTAAATTGAATAATTAAAGTACCTATTCTTTAGGCTGATATATGGCTCCTTTGCAGGACATGAGAATGCTTGGGATATATAGAACAATAGTTGGTAAGAATTCAGTGTTTTTAGGAGACAGGAAAGGGAACAGTGAAAAATATGGAACTAAAGAAAGCAGATTCTTCTGGGATATTGCATATCAGCAAATCATAGCAACAAACATTTATTCTGTCGCTTAGCACATTTCTCTTCAGTTGTCGTTTGGAGGATTATAAGCTGCTACAATTTTTTTAAGTTAACTTTAAAAGCCAAAATAAAATTCAGAAACCTTGCTATCACACAGCAGCCTTATTAGCATCTGACAGAAGGTGGTTGTGAGGAAGGATAAGACCTAAAATATTTGCCCTTTCATATTGTAGAACAGTGAATAAATTCAGCCAGTGAAAATACCAAAAGGCAATATTTTCTGTTTCCTTCACTGAAATTCTTCCAATCCTGATGCAGGTTGTTTCTGGAATTGGGACTTTGAGAAACCAACAGGACCTCTTCTCCACATCTATCATTAATCTTATTATTTTGTAGTACTGTATAAAGATGTCCTTTCTCCTTTTCTAGCTATGAGATAGTAATGAAATTGGAGGGAACTGTTATTTTCAATTGACTTTGTTAGCAAGCCATTAATTACAGAGAAAAGCAAGCAGTCTTCCCATTTCACCTGAAGATGAGTCCCAAATGTGCTTTGTGGAAAGGTGGGATCAGAGGCATACTCTCTATTTTCTCCCTGTGACTGGAGCTTGCAACCAGCATAGTCTGAGAAGACTGTCTTTTGAGCAAACTGTACCGAAATCTCAAGAGATAACTGTGCAACCACATTCAGTGGTTAGTTTCAATTTAGCACCAAGTGTTAGGCAAAAGTGGTACTGTTTTGAAAGTAGAAAATCTGAATTGCTGCTTACTATTAGGCATTGTGTCATAAGTTAAATATTCTTTTCTATCATGCAAAAGGTCTCGCATTTTGGAGTATATTTACCAAAATCGAATGCTGACTTTGTATTATAAATGTTTTCGCAGGACAGAATCCTCAGAGAAGCCAGTCACATGACTCAATAAATTCTCCAGACCACCGTGATTCCCCATTGCCCCGGAGAGGGCCATCACCAGCTGAAAATGCAGCTGCTCCCCCCAGGAGGGATAAGTTACCGCCTTCCTTCCAGATGTCTGGGCGAAATCCATATGGTGATATTCCACATGGAATTCCACCCCCAGGCCTCCTTCCCCCTCATATGCCACTTCCTCTTAACTCTGGATATGGACCACCACTTCAGATGCAGCCTGGGCCTCTGCCCCCACCAGGCTCATTCTTAGCTCGACATGGCCATCCAGGATCTATTGTACCTCCATTGCCACCTGGACTCCCTCCCCATCTAATAGTGCCTCCTCTAGGTGCTGTTCCACCTGCGCCCCACATCAACCCAGCATTCTTTATACCACCAAATGCCGGCTTGCCTCCACCAGTTGATAATAGAGGTCCCCCACCGCCACCATCGGATGCCTTTGGAAGGCCGCCACCGACTCAGTTCAACAGAGAGGAATTCAAGCGTGGAAGGTAGGAGCAATTTTAAGGCATCTGTACTTGAGCTTCATGATCTATTTTCTCACTTTGAATAAATGTACTGAGCTGATATAAACCAAGAACATGGGTTTGAGCTGACTTACTCAATCACTACAATTAGGAATTAGACAAATAATCAGCAAGTGTTGCTGCTTCTAATTTCTATCCAGTGACTGTTATTAGGTTGTTTGGTTGGGGCAAAACTTGCAAGGCTAACTTTTGCAGTTGATGACATTACTGAGTGTGCTTTTAATTCCCTATTTACATGTTCTAATTTATAATTTGTTCGTGGTAGATTAAAAGGGCAAAATCTCCCTTGAATATTTAGACTCCAAACTGATGTTAAGTATTACATAGTCTAATATTTAGACTCCAAACTGCATTAAGTTGATGTCAGTGGGTTAGTGTACGAAGGAATACCACTATGTTGTAGTTGTGCCATGTTCACATCTGCTCCAAGAGTGAGTACACTTCAAAAGTACCTAATTGAACATCAGGAATTACAAAGTACACCATATAGTGCTGTCATTTTCACTAGGAAAATATATTCAGGAGCTAATCTTTTCTTACAAAGAAATATTGCAAAAAATACCTTTTTCTGTAGCTGACTGATATGTCTTAGTTTGTATTTGTGGAAACTATATTAATGGGTCAAGCTTACTGGAAATGTGTAAATAATATAGGTGAATAACTGGGGCTAAGTTTAACAAAATAAACCTCTCCTGATAATGAAGCTGTGCCCTTTGTTTGGTGGGTAAAGTGATATGTAGCTGAGTGGAGAGAAATTGGTTAGCCAGCATCTTTGCAACATATACAATTTAATATTTTTGATGGAATGAAACATACTTACTGAATGTTGTGAAAATTAGGTTACCACCTGTAAATTCAGTATTCTGTTATCTACAAAATACAAAAAACTAGGTGATTTTACTGGCAAATGGAGTTTAATGTGGGGAAGAGTGAGTTTATGAACTTGGTTGAGGGAAATCAAAAGGCAGATTATTATCTAAATGGAGTGAAACTGAAAGTGAGTGAAGTACAGAGGGATCTCGGTGTTCTCGTGCATGAATCACAAAAGTTGACAGGCAAGTCCAACTGAATATAAAGAGCAAAAATCAGATAAGTCCAATACTTAAAATATTGGGAATGAAGCCTGATCTACCTAATGTGTAGCAAGGTTGTCCACAGTTTCCCTTGTATTTTATATTGACAGGAATATTAAACCTTAGGGAATTTGGCTTATCCATTCAAAGTCACCTATCCCTATTCTGGTAAAAAGGAATTAACTGTGTTCCAGTCTGGTCATCACATTATATTGTGTGCAGTTTTGGTTGCCACACAATGGGAAGAATGCATTTGTGCTGGAGAAAGTGCAGAGGAGATTTGCTAGGATATTGCCTGGATTGGAGGACTTTGGTTATAGGGAGAGATTGGATAGGCTGGACTTGATTTTCCCAGAGTGAAGAAGACTGAAGGGTGACCTGCAAGAGGTATGTCAAATTATAAGAGGCAGAGATAGGATGGATTTTTCCCATGGGAGGAGTATTAAAAGCAAGGGTTTAAGGTGAGAGAAAGGAGTTTTAAAGGGGATTTGAGGGGAAAGTTTTTAACATAGAATGGTTGATAACTGCAACTTGCAGCTGCAGATGCTGGTAGAATCAGATACAATCAGTATGTTTAGGAGACATTTAGACATGGATTTGAACAGGCAAGGCATGGAAAATATGGGCCTAATGGGGCAAATGGGATTAGTGTAGATGACCATAAAGGTTGGCGTGAAAGTTGTGGGCTGAAGGGCCCATTTTTTGTGCTGTATAACTCTATGACTATATAACAGTAGAGGTTGCTCCCTTGAGTCTGCTCAGAACTAATTCTGTATGGGAAGAAATATAGACTCCCATATTTCCATTTCTTCCCATGATCAAAATATGGGGAGACTAGGTTACAGGGTAAATTAGTTGGGAAAAGTGATTGCTCTGTGAGCCAACATAGACTTGATGAAGTGAAATGGCCATCTCCTGTGTCGTAAGTAAATATAAATACAAAGTAATATAGATACAATGGTGCTGATTGAGAGAGGGTGTGGTATCTGAAATTGCAGATTTTGATTTGTTTAATGTGGGTTGGTGAGGTGGAAGATGAAAACAATGGAACTCCTATCCTTGATCTGTGTGGGAGCAGAAATGCAGAAAATGGATCAGATGTTATGGTGCAGAGGACCCCATGGTTGAGGAAAAGGGAAGGCATATTGGAAGCACTGGTTTGGAAGCTGTCATCAAACAAGCAGATGCAATGGAGACAGGAACTGGGAGAATAGAGTGGAATCCTTGCAGCAAGCAGGATTCAGAGAGGTGTGGTTAGGGTAGCTGTGGGCATCCTTAATCGTAGTGGATAGTGGTCACTAGCCGATTCTCTGAAATGGAGATGGAGAATTCAAGGAAGGGAAGGGTAGAGTCAGAGGTGGACCAAGTGAAAGTGAAAGCAGGATGGAAAATGGAAGCATAGGTGATGAGACTTTTGAAGAAGCAGCACCACTGCAGTCTTTGCTGTACAGAAAAAGAAGCGAGAGAGAGGACACGAGAGAGCTGATAAAAGGAATGTTCTGTGTATCCTACAAAGAGACAGGTATACCTTGGACTCATGTCTGTTCTCACAGATATGCCTTTAATTTAGCAGAAATGAAAGGAATTTAGAAAAAGTTGTTCAATGTGAGAACAAGTTCAACCAGCTGAAGGAGAGTGGTGGATGGGAACTGGTTCAGCCTCTGAACAAGGAAGAAGCAAAGGGCCTTCAGGCCATCCTGGTGTGGGATGGAGTTATAGGGGGATTGGTCAACCTTGGTGAAAATGAGCTGTTTGGGACCAGTGAATTAGAAATAGTTAAAGTTGGAGGAAATCAATGGTTTCAGAATTGTTGCGGATGTTTATGCTACTCAGTCTCTCCCATTCTCCACACTATCACAAACATCCCCTCAAAACTAATTGCATTTCTAACTTCCAGTTCTGATAAAAGTCATTGATCTGAAATGTTAATTTTTTTTCTCTCCCTCCACACATGCTGCCTGGTCTGCTGAGTATTTCCAGCATTTTCTGTTTTTACTTCAAATTTCCAGTATCTACAGTATTTTGCTTTCGATGCTAAGAACGGAGGCCTTCAGGCATATGCAAAACCAAGACTATCGAGGAATTTAATTTCTACCGAAGAACTGGGTCTTTGTTAATCTAATATGCATATTCTATCTGTATATCAGTGAAATGTTGCTAATTATAGGATATGCAGTATTACTATATGTCTGAGGTGACTATTGACTTTATTTTGATATCGGTATTAATAATGAAATGCCTTGTCCTTGCCCTGTAGAGATCCCGACCCCAGTAGTCCCCCTTTGAGTGAAGCAGAGTTTGAAGAGATGATGAACAAGAACCGTGCAATCTCTAGTAGTGCCATCTCCAAAGCTGTTGCTGGGGCCAGCACAGGTTAGTGATTCTGTAAGCCTTTACGCCATTCCCTCAGCACTGAAAAAATTATTAGCTTAACAAAAACACTTACTTATTAGGTGTTCACTGTAGTGGTTTCAATAAATCTCACTTTCAACCTTTCCTCTTACCCTGCTCACCTTAAGATAGTGATCCATGCAGGGTTATTTTTGCATGGGTATTCTTCAGACAGCCTGTAGATAATATTATGATAAATCTCAATTTCATTAAAGTGATGCATTATATACAGGGTGATGTATCCAGAGACGAGAAAGGACAAAAGAAATTTTTAAGGAATACTGTTGATCAAACCTGTCCATTGCGTAACAGTGCTTGCCTGCACAGGGAGAGAACACAATGATCAGGATGCTAATGACAACAATCAGATAGGTAAAAGGTGAACTAAATAAAATCAGTCTTTCATGTTGTAAAATATTGAGTGAGGATGCTTTGTGTTCCAATGAACATGTATTTCAATTTATTGTTGGGCCTTGTTGTTCTAATTGCTCTTTAGTAATCATGCATCAAAAGTGCTAACTTTAGTCCTTTGAAAATTCCAGAGCCACAATGTTCAAATATTTGTGGAAATGCAAAAACAACAAATAGGACCCCTCCAGGCTATTACTTTAGATTTAGTAATGTGTGAACTGGTGTAAAGTTCAAAAATTGGCTCAATTTTTTAATTTTTGTGTTAAGCAGGAGACTATGGGAATGCGATTGAGACATTGCTTACTGCCATTGCATTGATCAGACAGTCAAAAGTTGCAGCAGATGACCGCTGCAAGGTTCTGGTCAGCTCCCTGCAGGACTGCCTCCATGGAATTGAGTCCAAATCATACGGGTCAGGATCCAGGTATGCAGATACTGAGCATCACCTCAGTTGTCTTGGTTGAAACTAGTCCCACCTATGGAAGCAGGGAGATTATTCTTGTATGATGGTACACAGGTGTCATTGTGCAAAAATTTAGTAAGACATAAACTGTTGGTGCGAATCATATGTTCTCAGATTAAGTTGAGCTAACTATGTATAGGACAAAGTTGAAAATTGCAATATTTTCAAAACCAATGCCCTCTCGTATTTTAGATTTCCACCCTGGGAAAAGATTCTATCTACCCTTTCTGTGCCACTTATAATGTTATATTCTTCTATTAGGTTGCCCCTTGGCCTCTGACACTCCAGAGAAAACAATCCAAGTTTGTCCAAAATCTCCTTATAGTTAATACACTCCAATGCTGGCAACATACTGGTGAGCCCCCTCTCCAAACCCCCACATCCTTGCTATAGTGAGGCAACCAGAACTGCACACAATACTCCAAATGTGGCCCAACTTTTCCAAATGTCCTGACCAATAAAGGCAATCATGCTGTACCCTTTCCTTACCACCCTATCCAGCTGTGTAGCCACTTTCAGGGAGCTATAGAATTGGACCCCAAGATCCCTCTATACATCAATGCTCTTAAGTGTCCTGCCATTTACTGTAGGCTTTCCTCTTGCATTTGACCTCCCAAAATGTAACACCTCACACTTGTCCAGATTAAACTCCATCTGCCATTTCTATCCCCAAATTTCCAATTGATTTATATCCTGTATCATTTGACAACCTTCCTCGCCTTCCAACACTCCACCAATTTTTGTGTAATCTGCAAATTTACTGATCAGACTACCTACATTTTCATCCAGGTCATCTATAGGTTAAGTGAGTAGTAAGAAGATGGCAAATGGGGTATCATGTGGGGAAATGTCAGATTATCCACTTTGCGAGTAATAGAATCACAGAGCTATACAGCACTGAAACGGGCCTTTCGGCGGAACTCATCCATCCCAACCAAGTTGCCTACCTGGGCCAATCCCACTTCCTTGCATTTGGCCCAAATCCTGCTAAACCTTTCCTATCCATCTACCTGTCTAAATGTCTTTTAAACATTGTAACTGTACCTGCCTCTGCCACTTCCTCTGGTAGCTCATTCCATATCCCCAACACCCAAGATGTGGAAAAAGTTGCCCCTGGGCCCCCCTTTAAATTTTTTCCCTCACCCTTCTAGCTTTAGACTCCATGACTCTGTGAAAAAAACTGTGACCATTCATTTTATCTATGCCCCTCATGATTTGATATAGAAGGTGACCTCTCAGTCTCCTGCGCTACAGGAAAAAAAACCTCAGTCTATTCAGCTTCTCCTTATAAATCAGGCCCCCCAGTCCTGGTATTAACCTTATCTTTTCTGCAATCTTTCCAGCTTAATGATATCCTCCATATAGCTAGGTGACCAGAACTGCATGGAATACTCTGAGTGCAGTCTCACCAGTGTCATGTACAGTAGTAACATGACGTCCCCAGTCTTAATGCACTGACCGATGAAGGCAAACATACCAAGCACCTTCTTCAGCACCCTGTCTACCTGTGTTGTCACTTTCAGGGAACTATGTACTTGTACTGTTTGGTCTCTGTTCTACAATACACTCTAGGGCCTGCCATTTACTGTGCAAGTTCTGCCCTGGTTTAACTTACCAACATACAAATCTTTGCATTTGTCCAAATTCCATCTGCTATTCCTTGACCCACTTTTCGAGTTGATCTAGATACTGTTGTAATCTTAGATAATCTTCTTCACTGTCCACACTATACCACCAATTTTAGTGTCACCTGCAAACTAACTAATCATGCCAACTACATTCTCATCCAAATTGTTAATATAACCGATGAACAACACTGGGCCCAACACAATCCCTCTGGCACACCATTGCTCACAGGTCTCCAATCTAAAAACATACCTCCACTACCACCCTTTGACTCCCACCACCAAGCCAATTTTGTTACCAGTTGGCTCGCTGACCCTGGATGATCTCACCATGTGTTCTGACCTTCTGGACCAGCCTACCATGCGGCACCTTGTCAAAGGTCTCGCTAAAGTCCATGTAGACAAGTAGACAACGTCTACTGCCCTATCCTCATCAATCCTCTTAGTCACCTCTTCAAAAAAAAAGTTTAATCAAATTCAGGAGAAACTTATCATTCCTTGCCTTTCAAAATGCAAGTAGATCCTATCTCGCAGAATCCCCTCCAGTAACTTTCCCACCATTGATGTTAGACTCATTGGTCTCCAGTTCCTTGGCTTGTTCTTGCAGTTCTTAAATAAAGCCATGACACTAGTCACCCTCCAGTCTTCCAGTACTTCACTTGTGGTTGATGACAATACAAATATCTCTGCCAAGGCTCCAGCCGTAAGCTCCCACAATGTCTAAACACATACTTGGTCAGGCCTTGGGGATTTATCCACTTCTATGTGCTTTAAGATCAACAGCACCTCCTCTTTTGTAATGTGGAAATGTTTCAAGACATCACGATTCACTTCCCTAAATTCCCTAGCTTCCATGACCTTCTCCACAGTAAATATAGACGTGAAATATTCATTTGAGACCTCGCCCATTTCCTGTGGCTCCATACATTGACAACCATTATTCCTAAAGGAGACATATTCTCTCCCTAGTTACCCTTTTGCTCTTAATACACTTATGGAATCTCATAGGATTCTCCTTTACCTTGTCTGCCAAAGCTGTCTTATGTCTTTTTGCCCATTTGATTTCCCTCTTATGTTTTCCTACATCCCATTCATTGGATCCCAGCAGCCTATACCTGACATATGTCTCCTTTTTCCTAACCAGAGCCTCAATGTTCCTCATGAACCAGGGTTCCCCAATCCTGCTGGCCTTGCCCTTCACTCTGACAGGAACATGGTCCTGAACTCTCATTATCTCACTTTTAAAAACCTCCCATTTGCCAGACATCTATTTACCTGCATACAACCTCTCCCAATCAACCTTTGCAAATTCCTGCCTAATGCAATGTTAATGAGCCTTGCTCCAATTTAGGACTTTAACTTGCAGACCAGTCCTATCTTTTTTCCATAACTATTTTAAAACTAATAGCATTGTGATCACTGTTCCCAAAATGCTCCCCACTGACGCTTCAGTCACTTGTGCTGCCTCGTTTCCCATTAGGAGGTCCGTGTTACACCCTCTCTGGTAGGCCCATCTACATTTTGCTTGAGAGAACGTTTTGGACATACTTAACAAATTTCACCCCATTCAAGCCCTTAGCACTACAGAGGAAGAATGAAAAAGCAAATTATTATTTAAATTGAGTGAGTCAACAAAATAGTTGCAGTATAAAGGCATTTAGGAGTCCTGGTACATGAAACACAAAAGATTAGCATTTAGATACAGCAACTAATTGAGGCTAATGAAATGCTAACTGTTATTGCAGAAGGTTTGGCCTATAAAAGTATATAAATATATGAAACCATTTATGTAAATAGTGAATAACAGTGATCTCAGCACTTTGCATCTTTAACCAATATGAGGAATTTTTACCAGCTCCTTTGTCTCTTTTTTTGTCTAGCCAGCTTGCTGTCCAGTTTATTTCTTGTTTCCTGATTTCACATGCTCTGACCACAATCATGAGTTTACTATGCATTCCTTCAAGAAAGGACTTTCATCGAAAGTCTTTTGGATATCAGAATATATCCATTTCATTACTTTTATTGATACTTTGTTTATTTTTTCCAAAGAATTCAGTAACTTCAAGTATGACCTTCCAATTTGAATCAAACTAACTATTCTGAATTTTCAGTTTCTGGATATTTTTCAAATATATTTCTGAGAAATGGTTTCATTAACTTTCCTACCTTCAACTAACTTGTTTATAATTCCCTCAATTTGTTTTGCCTCCCTTTTTAAATGTTAGAATCATATTAGATGTCTGTTAGTCCTCTTGAAAGATTTCCCCTTTCTAATTAAATTACCTCAAATATAAATGCGAGTTGTTTAATATCTTACACCTATCGTACATGTCTGAATTTCTTTTAACCTCATCTGATGATTTGCCCACTTTATTAATCTCCTTGGTAAATACTGAGACAAAGCAGTTAATATTTCCCTTTTTAACTAATTTGCACTCGTATTATTGTAAGTACATTCTAACAAGTAATTGAGCATTGTTGCTGAAAGTATTGTTTGACTACATTTGCATTTGCAGAAAAAGAGATCGATCAAGAGACCGAGAGTACAGCCGCTCTCATGACAGGAGCCGCAGGCACAGGGAGCGCTCTCACAGTGAAGATCGACATGAAGACTATTATCGTGAGAGAAGCAGGGAACGTGATCGACATAGAGACCGAGACCGTGACAGAGAAAGAGATCGGGAAAGGGAATATAGGCACCGCTAAGGTACACACACAAGAACAACAGTTGAAAAGCAATAATTACCTTATTGTTATCTTATAATTCTGCAGCCTATAAGTTATGATGTGAAGCAGGGGTTCTTGTTATGTAGGCAAGTAAAGAGGCTGCTTTGTCCATGAGACACCAAAAATGAGTGGTGAAGTGGTGATGCTTATTAAAGGTGAAAATTTAGCCACTTCTATTGACTTTGAAGAATTGCAGGAATCTAATGCTTGATCTGAAGGACATACCCCTGAAACTGTAATGTTCCCTCCATTCTGCTTTAAATATTAGTAATATGGTTGCCACGGCTGTAACCGTCAAACAAGAAGTAAAAAAAAACTAACCAGTTTTATTTTCTTGTTCAGAATTCGCTGACCTTGCTGGAAAGAGCAAATGCCTGGACATCAATTGAAGGCAGGATTGGGCTCTCTCTCCACACTCCACACCGCCCCCCCCCACCCAAAGTTAAAAAAAATCTTTCATGTTCATGGACCTAAGTAGAAATAATAGATAAGGTGACAGACTTATCAATACCAGTTTAAATATTACAGCAAGCCTGTGACTTCAGAGGAGGGGAAGAATGGAAGGAAGTGGAAGATCAATGTAATTATTTAGAGGGAGGGTGGATATAAATACAGTATCAGTGCTCTAGCCTTATACCAAAGGTTCTTACCTTGTTGAATTAATGCCTCTTATTGTCTCTCTTCCTCTCCTTCTTCCTGCCATCAGTCTGTAGAGGAGAGTTTTCATCTTTGTACAGATCCTGGATCAGGAGAAAAATTTAAAAAAAAATCAGGAAGACATTTTGAAACGAGTGAAGAAAGGAGCTGAATTCTTGAGAGAAGTGTGTGCACCAAGGCCTGTAGAAAGTGAAGTGTACATACACAGCTGCAGCTTGAAGAATTTCTCCAGATGGGAATGGATTTCTGGAACATATTATGTTGAACAACCTGTTTTCAACAATTACATTAAATATTTTATACATTCTCAGTTTCTTTAAGGGTTGCTGGCTGGTCAAAACTTTTTACTGAGAGAGCATTTTCAAAAGTAGACTGCGTGTTTGATTTCTGCCATAATTGCCCATGCCAATCTTTTCATTGCTCACTGATTGTATTGAGCCTAAAACCTGCTGAGAGACACTGGTAAAACTTCTAGGGGTAAAATGTCATCAGTAATGTGCATCATCTTGAATAAAACCCTACAACTGATGTTATCGGTTTTGTTTTCTGTGGGTAGCATTGGAACAGTTCCTCTGATCACTCATAATCTCATTGGCAATAGCAATCAAAATGAAATGTTCCTACTATGAATTTTAACACATTCCACGCTGCAAATGTGCAGGTGAATAGTGACTCTCAGTGCTCTGTCAAGGAATGAATACTTTTTAAAATTATTTTGTATTTAGAGAAGATAGGGTGCAGGACAAAGAAACTTTTGCACCTGTGTGCCAAGAACTGGTGAAGACCCTATTTTTAAAAAAATTGTACATAGGCAGTGCTGTTGTCATCCAGATCACCCCATGTGCATTGTGATGCCAACTTGGATCACATCCGGCCAACAGAATTCATTTTTCTTTGTGATAGTAGAGATGCAAAAATATTTTGGTTGTACATTTAAAATAAATGAAGATTTTTTTTTAGTATCTTTTACAAGATAATGCAGATTTTTTTTAGTAAAACCACTGAGAAGCCCTTACATTTGTTACCACCTGCAGAATTTCTTTTTTCTTTGAAGCTAAATTGCAGCATGCTAATTATCTCAGATTGTCAAAATAATAAAAAATATTCTCTTTTAGCCTCTCCTATTGAGTAGATTTCCCTAATGTGGCAAGCTTAGTTCTTGGAAATCCTCACAGCCACCGAGCCGAATGCACTGTTGCTTCACATCACTGTTACTTTAAAGAGAGGAGATCTTGCTAAAATACATTTTAACAGGCAATAAAGCAAGAATCCAAGCCTACAATTAGAAATGTAATTGGCTTAAAGGGTTAAGAATCACTGGGAAATTGTTTACAAAAGTTTTGGTGACAGATAATGAAGTAAATAAATCTTCCCCTTCCCAAGAAAAGACATTGAATTTCTTAAACCTTTATGACCTGCATATTATCAGGTATATTGCAACAACACCCACTGCAATTCTGCCACAGTAGGTTGAGGTGAAATGTTAAAAGGTTAGAATGGCTCCACTAAAATCTTTTGTGAATTTTTTTTGTCCTTGGTGAACCCTTGGAATAACATACGTCAGTAGCTCCTAATCTTCTTGAATTAAAACCTCACTTGTTCATAGTCAATGCAATACATGCTCTACTCCATAAATGTCTGATAATGTCATGGGCTGCTCCTTTAAAGGGGCTGGGACTGAAGCAGGGACTCTATTTTTACTTGCTCGTGAATTTTATGACTAAATTACTTAATGTTATTAAAGACCCATGGATCCCTGCAGCCTTTGTAATGCCCTCCCTCCTCTGGAATAGAAAGGGATCACACACCCCAGATTGGGAAACACTAACATCTACAATAGTGCAAATTGGTGACATCTAGTGGTAAAAGTGAGTACTGTGAGTCCTCAGCATTTTGGTTCAAGCTGGCTTTTTTGACCCCAAGGCCAATAACTGTTTTTAGCTATGAACAGCTGTTGTGTGCACATATCCAGCTTTAAAGTGACATAATTTTCAATAGTTCTAAGTAGGCTAAAGAACAGAACACCATATTGTGCAATAATGTCTTTAATAATGTCATGATGGAGGTCAGTGATGGTAATTTTGAATGGTACACAAGTTGCTTTTTAGGTCTTTTTTTTGGAAATTTCTGCATGAGGACTAATATAGCGTAGAACATGAAGGATTTATAAAGAACAACTGAGTCAAGCTAATCACCACTGAAAAGTTAGCAACTAATCAAGTGATTTATTTCAAAGTCCATCTTGATGACGTTTTGTACAAGCAACATATTAATGGTGAGGATTTCTGAAATTTGACAGCAAGCTTTGTGTGAAATGTTTTTCTTTCAGGCCCTGAATTAGGCTAGACCTTCATTAAGTTTTTAATTTAATTTGTTTAGTGCTTTGCATTTTGGAGAGTTGGAAATGAGAATACCATGGCTATTGTGGGACTTGCAGCTGGGTTGGCACCTGCTGGCCTGGTGCTACTGCGGTTGGTGCCAGCATTTGAGGGGAGGTGAGGAATGCAGATGTTAAGCATTCCACATAGAATTTGAATCTTTCTTCACTTGGGACAATTTTCTGCTTTCTTTTTTAAAATGGTAAAAAATATTTTTTTTAGTTGTACCAATTTAAGAACAAGCAATTTGTCAGTGACTTTGTATTGTGCTTGTGCGTTTACTGTGAAATTAAAAAAAATAAAATTGTTGCGTGTTTTCTTTTGTAGCTTATTACTCTGTATATTTTAGTGACACAAAATACACTCCAGTGCATTAAAATGTAGATTCCTGATACTTTCCTGTCTTTTTCTTTTAAAGAGCTGCATATGTAGAGGAACAACCTACATCTGCAGCTAACATTCCACAACATGGATGAAATGCAATAGACTGAAGTACTGGGGAGTCCAGGACTGTATTAGTGTCCAATCTAACTGCAAGTTGTGCTCACAAATCCAGTAAAGCTAGGAAATTTGGTAATATATTTTGCAAATACTTTTTATATTATTTAACCTGGATTCAAAACATAACCCACAATGAATGGAAATTAATTTGTAAAATACCCATTGATGGGTTCTAAAATCCATGAACTGACTCAAGATTAGTTCAACCAAGACATTACAATTAAAAATGAGGACAAGTGGGAAAGAGAATCACTGAGAGCTGAGAGTTTAATAAGGGACTGAGAAATATAGAGGAAGAAGGGGCTCTTAGACGGGGACGGAAAGGGTGCTTGTTTCTCCTGGGTGAGTAGTGAGGAGATACTGCTGTAATCCTGTATTAGTTAAGCTGCACAGATAGAGTACTATTATACAGTCTTGATCACCCCCAGAAGCAAATATAAAAACAGGGTTTATAAAAATCTATGAAAAGTGATCCTTTAGTTGGTCCTTTAGAAAATGATTGAGGACAATGGGAAGAAAGGAAATGGCAGAGTCTTTGAACAAATATTTTCTTTGTGCCTTCAATTATAGTATCCCAGTTATAGCAGAATATCCATAAAGGTTCTGGGAAACCAATGAGACTAAAGGCTGCAGATGGCCTGCATCCTAGATGTGGTTGCAGAAGCAGTGAAGGCATTGTTTATGATCTTTGAACACTCTGGAAAGGTATAAGCAGAGTGGAAAATGGTAAAAGTAACGCTCCTAATTAAAGGAAGGAGACAGAGAGCAGGAACCTTTAGGCCAGTTAGCCTGATGTATTAGGGAAACTCCAGAATCCTTTAATAAGGAAGTAGAAGCAAGGCATGAAAATCAGTACAGTCAACCAGACTAAAATGGCTTTAAGAGAAATTATGTTTGATAAATTTATTAAGAATTTTGGTGGATATATAGAATAAAGGCAACGAAATGAAGTTTATTTTGGTTTCTATAAGACATTAAAGGTGTCACATTAAAGGTTACTGCACAAGGTATTGGGTTAATTTATCAGTATGGACTGGGGGACTGGCTGACTAACAGAAAAGAAAGATTCAGGATAAAAGGAATGTTATGGGGTTGGTATTGTCTAACCTGGTGGCCAGGAGGTCAATGCTGGGATCATAGCTATTTACAACTTATGTTAAATTCCTAGATGAAGGGACTGAATATTATAGACAAGTTTGCTGATAATACAATGATAGGTGAGAAAGCTGGTTGTGAAGAGGACAGAAAGAATCTGCAAAGATGGTCGACATGATTGGGCAGATGAGGCATAATGTGGAGAAATGTGTGGTTTTGCACCTTGGTAGGAAGAATTGAAAAGCAGAATATCATTTAAATGGAGAAAGATTACAAAATAATTCAGTGCAGAGTGTGTCCTTGCAGAAGAAACAGTTTTCAAATAATTTCAGCAAGCAAAGAGAAGAGTAAATGTTAACAATTATTGCGAAGAGAATGAGTATAAAAGTAAGGTTGGCTTACTGTACAGGACATTAATGAGTTCACACCTTTGAATGCAGGTACAGTTTTGGTCTTGTCTAAGAAGGAAAATGTTTTCATCAAAGGTAGTTCAAAGAGAGTTCACTAAGTTACTTTCTGAGTTGAAGGGATCTTATGATGAAAGAGTATGCAGATTGGATCAATACTCATTGGAATTAGAAGAATAAGAGATAATATTACTTAAGTGTTTAGGATTCTGAAGCGTTTGGAAGGATAAGTGCTGAGAATGTATTTCCACTCATGGGGAAACCTAGAACTAGGTGAACATAGTTTCAGGATAGAATGTTACCTAATTATGATGGATGAGAGGAGAATTTCTTCTTTCAGAGAACTGTGAATCTTTTGAAAGAAAGAAAGTTGGCATTTTAGGTCGAAAGAGTTCTGATGAAGGGCCTCTTCCCTGAATCATTGGCTTTTTTTCCCCACAGATACTTCCTGAACAGCTAAATGTTTCCAGCATTTTCTGTTTTGCTTTGTAAGGCCATATGGTTAACATCTGAATTTGGTGCCTTGGTTGATGCTTGAGTTTTTTTCTTATTTTTGTTTTAAAGCAGCATGGTTAATATAACTGCTGAGATGACCCCAATATTCTGTACAGCATGCCCTCACTTAATGCCATTTTATTCATTGTTGTTTCGCTATTACATTGTGAACAATTAATGACTCAAGGTTCATTTATCATTGCCTAAATTTGTTCCCACATTGTTGCTTACATAGCTTGGTCTTGCTATTGGTGATCATTGGTGATGATCGTAAATGAATGTGGATATTTTTCCTGCTATTCTGTAATATTTGACCAAATATTTTAAGTATACTAACTCTGATTATGCCATCAAGATATCAACCAAATGCTCATCAGATGGTTATGAATGTGCTTGGAGCTAAGCAGCATTTAAAGGAAATCATTCCACAACGTTAGAAATTTCATGTTGTTTAACACTGGTGCATGTACCGTGGATACCACAGTGGCACTCAACTTGTGATCTATTCAAGGTCAAGCTGAAAAGTTGAAAGCCAATGCTCATCATGCTGCCTTTTGCAGGGATATCAAATTTAGTACAATCAAAAGTTTGTTAATTGAACAAATAGAAGCTGAAATAGTTCAACAAACTATCCCAATGAGTTTAATAGTCATTCAGAATAGTCAAATCCGTGTTTGAGCACTTGAAGGCCATGGAAGGTTAATCCTCAAAAGATGAAAGTTTTGAAGCCAGTAATGGATGGTTTCAATAACTTAAGCAGCATTATCATTTTCATAACATTAAAGTAAATGCTGCTGCTGCTGAGAGATTCCCCAAGACACCTCAGAAAAAGGAGGCTTCTCACTGAAGCAGTTTTTCAATGTTGATGAAACTGGACTCTTTCACAAACAAATGCCAGATAGGACTTGCATTTCACAGGAAGGGAAGACGGTGTCTGGATTTAAAACAGTGAACAACTAATTAACTTTACTGCTTTGGGCCAATACTACTGGTGACTTAAAGATGAAACCTCTCAGTCTTCAGGCCTATGGACTCTTGTGCCCTCAAAGATTATTACAAGGGACATCTTCCAGTCACTAATAAGGATAACAAGAAATAAAGGATGACTGCCATCTTCAGCCAAAGGTTGACATTTATGCTGTGCCAACATGGTAAGAATATTGTGCTGAAGTGAATTTGATCTTGGATCATTATTATTACCCTCCTGCAAATCTCCCTAACTTTGATAATTTAAGTGATCATGTGGAAGTTAATTTCGTTTCTCCATGTATGATTGTTTTGCTATCTCGGGTGTCCAAGACATCACCACTGCGTTCAAGCTGAACCTTTGACCATCTCAAGGCTTCGGTGATGATGATGATGATGATAAACTATTAATCTGTGAATACTTTGGTGAAGACAACATCCTGAATTCCATCAACAACACTGATAAAGCCTGGGAAGACACTTTCAAAAGTTGAATGAATGGTGTTCGGTGTAAATCTTGGCTAGGGTGTAACAATAGCAATAGAGGCTTCACAGATGTTGTATAAAGATTGGGTACTGA
>JARFYF010000022.1:35850999-35863576 GCA_030265395.1 Rhina ancylostomus | reverse complement strand
TACGTTCTCCCGTGTCTGCGTGGGTTTCCTCTGGGTGATCCGGTTTCCTCCCACATTCAAAAGACGTATGGGTAGGTTAATTTGGGGTTTAAAATGGGTGGCGTGGATTCATTGGGATGGAAGGGCCTGTTACCACGCTGTAAATAAAATTTAAAGAAAAATTTAAAGAATTTAAAGAAAAAAAATTTAAAGAAATGTGTGAAACTTGGATGGAAGGTACATTGAGATGGAGATTAAAATATTCTTATTAGAATCATGTGAGGTGAGATGCTTGAATGAGAAGTTCCCAGAGGACTAAGGAGAGAGAGCAACATGTGATTTAGGGATGAGGACTGTGCAACCACCATGGCAGCTTAAGTGGGAGAGTAGTGGAAAGTATAGCTCAGTGTGGAAGCTTCATTAAAGAAAAGGTATCCTCCCCCTTCATCCATGTCTCTCTCAAGATTTCAGTGTGATCATCTGTGATTTGCTCATGGTTTCCAAGGGCCTTCTTCAGAAGTGAATGTGTGTTCTAGACTGAGCTGTGGAGAGGCAGTATTGGGAATTGGAATGTAGACTTTAAACTGTTGAGTGAGTGGGATAAGAAGGAGATAAAGAAGAATGTATAGGCTGGAGACAAAAAAATTGTATTTTGTGAGAGGTTGGTACTTTTTGCATTTTCATAACTTTAGAATTGCATGTAATAAAGTTTTTAATGTGTGGTAGCGGCCCAGAATCTTTAAAGCAAGTGTGGTGGATACACCCTTGATGAACTTCCAACATTGCACTCCATCCCCATTAGGGGATGCTGTCAGCATACTTCCCTGTGAGCAAGGATTGGAACTTCTGGCCTTCCAGGCTTGGACATCACTATGATGAGAAATATGAATCAAAATATGAGCAAGGTTCTTGAATGACAGTTTTCTGATATTTCCTTTATTTCTCCCTTACTGCATCAGGTTTGGAGTGAAAATGCGGATGGATCAGGAGCTGTGAATTTCCTAACAGGAATGGGTGGCTTTTTACAGACAGTACTATTTGGCTACTCGGGATTCAGGTCAGTGCAAATATAGCCATTCTTTTTAGGATTTTTGGGATATCCAACAATGGATTTTATAAACACTTCTATCACAGGCTCTTGCATATTTTTCCACTCTCTTTTTTCCATTTATCTTCTGTCCTCCACTTCAATTGGCATTGATTCCTTAGTGGCACACAGATCCATGGATCCATGGAGATTTCATTGGTGATATCTCAAGCAAATAGAAGTTTTTCAAAAGCAAATCTGGTCAGTGAGCATTATTTGGTTACTTGACCACAGACAGTCCAAATTAGACTAATTCTATCACCAACCTTTGTTCACAAACCTAGATTTTCCAGACTTGGTCTTTGAATGCTCACCAGGATCAGTAATCTTGGCTGCTTTATCTCTAAGTACATGAGCTGCCCCTGGGTAGAGAGAGACAAACTTTGCACAGACAGGAGATTAAATATGAGAGTTTCTCAGATTCACTGAATGCTTGGAAGTAAACTGTGAACCTTCTTATTTAATTTTCCAGCAATTGGCACCAGTCTCGCAATAAGTTCTGTCCTTGTTCAAATATTCCAAAAAAAAGCATGACCATTCTTTAAATTTATTTCAAAGATGTTAAATACTTTCCAATCTGAGGGTAAAATAATTATGAACTAGCCCAGATAGTTGTATTGACTCATTGTTATGGCATTATCGTATACAAATCTGCCTGGAATATATTCAGCATTATCCCAAGACACTGTAGATATAAGTATTTCAGTCTCTGTGGAATTCATTTTCCACAGTACTGTATTGAGGAGCTATGCTTCTGAATGCAACTCTGCACAGAGTGCACACAACCTTTACTTCCTGAACAAGCAATTGCAGTTGAGGAAAATCTTTTTATTGCAGTTATTGTCATTCCCAGTTATTGATCTCACCCTGTGTCCAGAATTAAACCAGATCTTTGCTTTGTACTTTTGTTTTGCAGAATCACAAAGAATTGTTTGTTCTTTGATCCCATAATCCCAGAGGATATTGATGAATTACAAATTACTGGAATTAATTACCTTGGAAATATTCTACAACTTCAACTTTCGAAGGAGCAGGCCACCATTGTTTTGATGAGATGTTGTGAGGTTCAGCACATGCCCTTGGAAGTTGTTCTACGGGACTCAGGAAGGACTTTTGTTTTAAACAGAGGTACAGGAAAGTTTGTATCGTGTTTGCAGTAATTAATTTTATAAATATGCACAGCACCTTTCATGTCTTTTCACATAGAAAAAATGCCAGCTAACTTGTTCAAATCAAGCTGTTGGGAACAAGTTAGATAAATGACATCCAGTTTATGATGTTGGTTCCCTATTCTCCATTTATGTCAACTCAAAGACCCCTTCTGTGGGTGGAGGATGAAGGTGTGCTGGCATTAATTGAGAGGGTGAATATGTCAGGATATATGGTGGGATGGGGTGGGGTGGGGTGGAGTGAATGATTGCTGGTATTGAAGGAGGGGGGCAAATATTGGGAACTTGAATTGAAAGGATTGAGAAGTACCAGGTGGAAAAGAAAGTGACATTAAATTGAGGGAAAAGAGAGACAGTATTGACTGGCATATTTGGAAGAAAAATGTCTCTGTGAAATGTTTCAGAGCTGGGGATCATCACCTTTGCAAACTAGTTCAGGAGAAGAAAGAGTGCCCCCATGAACTGAGGTGGTGAGTGCAGTTGAGGGAGATGACCACATATTAAAAATTCACTGAAATGTATGAGAGAATGGATTTTACGATAAACATTTGCAATGAAAGGAGCTGAACTAACTTCCCCCACTGCACAATACTGCCCTGAACAACTAAGCTCCATGGCAGAGAAAATAAATAGAAGCAGGAATAGGTCATACAGCCCCTTGTGTCTGCTCTGCTATGTATTAAGATCATGGCTGATTTTTCACCAGCTATTTTTAGCTCATATCCCTTGATTACCTGGATATATCAAAATCTATTGATCTGTGTCTCTGCAACCCTATTGATCTATACTCTGCAACTGAACCTCCACTGCCCATTTGAGTAGTGAATTGCAAAGATTCAATACTCTCTGGGTGAAGAAATTCCTTCTCATTTAAGTCCTGAATGGCCATATCTTATTTTGAGACCATGATCCTGAGTTTCTGACATTCCAGCAAGAGGAAGCATCGACTCTGCACCTGCCTTGTCAAGCCCCTTAAGAATATGGTATGTTTCAATGAGATTAAGACGGTATAAGCATGGTTGCTTAATCTTTGGTGATATGAAAGACTCTCCATTCCCAGATATTAACCTGGTGAATCTTCACTATGTACTCTTATCACAAGTGTATCCTTCCTTAGGGAGACTAGACCCACACAGAGATATTCCAGTTATAGTTAAGGACACCATATAAATTGAAGCAAGATATTGCTACTCATACTCAAATCCTAATGCAATAACAATCAAAATACAATTTACTTTTTTAATTGCCTACTGAATCTGCATATTAACTTTCAATGACTTGTGTGCAAGGACACCCAGGTTTTTCTGAACATCAATACCCTTTCATTTCCCTCGCCACTTGAAAAAATTTTCTGCTTTTCTATCTTTTCTCAAAATGGACATCCAGGATGGTATTAAGGAACTCAACTCTCTTTGTTAGGGTCATGGGAAGCCCAGCAGAAATCGTGAGCTTCACCTCCCATGCTGTCTACCCACTTGTCCCATCAGGTACCTCCTGCCTACTTGTGGCAGAGTCTAGGGGTCCTACATTGGCTTCATCAGTTACCCAAACAACTGGAGTGGAAGCAAGTCATGCTCGACCCCAAGGGATGGTTAAGAATAAGAAATGAAAAATTTAAGGGTTGCATTTATTTTTTTAAATGAATTAATTGTATGTCATGAAGATGTTTTAGATTAATAAATATATCTTCAGCATCTTGGAATTGAGTGGTATGGGACAAAAATGAGGAATTGGAGGTTATGGTAAAAAAAATCATAATTATTTCATGCATCTATAAATGTTTTCTATTTGGTCACTTTCTTTTATTTCTGGTGTGTTAATCCTATGTTATTTTTAAAACATGAATAATAGTTGTTAAATTGTTTCTCCAAATCTTGAAAACACCACCAAACTGTTTGCTTATCCCATAATGTAATAAACGCCTGAGCTGAGAAATTCTAGTGTGTTGCCACAGGGTGTTAAAGACTGCAAATTTTCAGTTGTGTCCTAAATTCAAGGCCTTGAGAGCAACAATGTGGCTGTTGTAAACTGTCATAATAGGAAATGTGCCACCTGTGATCAAAGCAGGGTCATTGGGGGAGGGAGGATCAGAGGACAAGGATTGGCACCTGAGATCATCGACGAAGGTAAGTGTCTGTTGGGTGAGGTGAAACATTAAAGATTGGGACCTCCATCAGGGTCCATGGGAAATCACTGCTTAGGGAGCATGAGCAGTTGGATGGAAAAGAAGTCACGAGTCAGGGGATTGGAGACTTGGGGTCAGGTCGGTGAATCCGGAACTGAGCCTTAGGGAGTTGGGATCATGATCGATGGGTGGATGGGGCCACTCAAAGAATGTCCCTTTCTAGAGCTGCTTAATAAAATATGATTGTCTGTGAGTGCATAATGAAGATTGCTCCCAGGACATGAGTCTTAACTTTCCCTGCAATGCTCCAATGAGGCCATCCCACACATGACTAGCTGCATCAGTCATGCAAGGGTGACCTGTGCCAGTAAATGCCAGGTTAAATTTCTGGAGTGGCACAAAATGTCCTGGAAATGGTTGCAATTGTGTTTTCTTCCAGGTAAAGTCAATTTTCAATCACTTAATTTGAGAAAAACAGCTTAGCATTGTGTTTAAATTCCTTGGCCGTTGTTTCATTTGGAAATCCATGGTTTTGATCAAAGAGCAGGGTCTTTATGGTCTTCCCTTGGGATGTGAACAAATAGATAAAAACAGAGACATGAACACTCACTGACACTGAGATTTCCACATATAAAGTTCAAAGGCCACATTTTCACCAGGCCCAGATGGCTGGGGTATTGAATGATAAATCCAATTGTATTGTTCAATTGAAGCAAGATGAGTCCCTTCTTTGGGGAAGCTAAGGCTGTTCATTATTTTGAATTAGTTTGTAAACACACATTCTAATGAAATTGAGAAGATCACATTGTAACTTGCTCTGTATATTGCTATGAAATTAACAATTTGTGTTTGGTCTGATTCTATTAAGTGTTGCTGAATTAAGCGTGGTGATATTAGATCTGGCTGAATGTAAATAGAGTCTTGATGTTAAGATACATAAATATCTAGTTCAGATGATAAGGAGTACAATCCTTTGCTATTGTAATTAGTTTTTGAAAACAATCGGCATACTGCTATATGTTAGACTCATAACTCACCAGTCATGAGAAACACTGAAAGGCATCAATAGATATGGGGGGGGGTGATGGAAAAATGATATTGAGATGGAGGATCAGTCATGAACATATTGAATAACAGAGCAGGCTCAAAGGACTAAATGCTTCTAAGGTAAAACACTAAATTCATAACAATCTATTTCATTCTTTATTACAGATCAACCCGTGTCCTTTCTTCTGGGACCTGGAAAGATTCAAAATAGGTGTAATGCTGATTCTTCTGAATTATGTACAAAATTATAGCTTGTTATTGAACATTTTTTTAATCTGTCAAGTCAGTTTCTGGCATTTTTTTTAGAATGAAACTTTGAGAGACATTATATGCCACTGGGATTATAAACTTCACAGTTAATTATTAATTTCTTTTTCTTGTCTTCCTACACCAAAGATGTGGATTCTTGCTGAGGTATGACTCCACAGGAGTGTGTAGTTTTCTAGTATTTGTCTGTTATATTTTTACCATTGCCTAGATGGTGAGTAACAGCAGCATGTTTTTCATTAGTTGAACCTAAAGTTGTGCTTGCATGTATACTTTTTAGTGGAGTCATTATATACGGATGAAGGGTGGGAACTCTGCCTGATTCCCTCCACTCCACTCCTAGCTTCCTGTTAACATCAGATAGCTATTTGCAGATTGAATCTCCATACTTTTCACTTCAGGTGTATGTGGCTACTCCCCAACATATCACTCATTTTATCCACAGAGTTGTTAGGAGCTACAGAATCTAATGTGATCCATTCATGCATGTATTTTATACAAATATCTGTGAATTTCTCAAACATGATACTTTCTTAAAAATTCAATATAAAGTGGTTCAATAAATAATGTCTGTTGACTCTTGTATCCCATTGATAAGTGCATTTACTTTCAACCAATATCTCCTGCATTAAACTGCATTGCCCCACAAAATGTAGCTGCATGTCTTAACATATCTCCCACTTCACCATTAAGATCAGGCCAGGGGACTATTCCTGGTTCAGTGAGGTGAGGTATGCTGAGCATCATCATGTGTACCGAAAAATGAGGTGCCAATCTGGTGGTGTTGCAACATGTGACCATGTGTGTCCTAAATATGCCTAGAACCTACCTCAGTAGTCCAGTTGTGAATGGTGGTGGACAATGTTCAACATAGCACTCCCTGGACAAAGCTAAGACTAAACCATTTGCAACCATCTTCAGCTGGAAGTGACCAATCCACTTCAGTTTCCTCCTTCAGTCCCCATATCAAAGAAACCTATTTTCAGCCAAATTGTTATAAAGAAGCAGCTGAGAGCAGTGGATACAGCAAATACAATGGGACAGGAGTAATTGCATTTCAGCCCAGCTATTTGGGTCCTCAGATGTTGAGATGGGTAGGGAAAAAAGGGCAGGTGTTGTATCTTTCTCGATTGTGTAGGAAAATGGTGTAAGAAGAGAAGTTGTTGGCAGAGATGGAAATGTGGATCAAGGACTTGGGGAAGAAGTGTATTAAAAAGTGCCGTAAGAAGGGGAGTGATTGTTGGTGGAGACAGAAGAGTGATACAAAGCCTCACTTTCCATCTACAGCCTTCAGGATTCTGTATGGAATATAATATTTCAAATGTTCCCTCTGTGATTCCTTACAGAGCTGTTCTTTCTGGAGATGGTTCAGGGGCTAGGGTACACTGATTTAAAGTGATGGGCAATAGATACAGGACGAATGTCAGAAATATATGTTTTTATGCAGAGGAGTGATAAAAACAAGATTGAGTAGGGCTTTCAAAAGGGAATTGGAAAGGTAGGAGAGTAAAAAGAATGGATTTGACTTGATTGTTCTACCAGGTGCCAGTGTGGACTTCAGGTGCAGAATGGGCACATTCTGTGATAATGATTCTATGAGTCTACATAGATGAACTGAAATATATTAGTCTTCGCTTGTTTGTAGCACACTTATTGGATATTAACCGAAACTCGTGACTTCTGCTGGTTCCAATGCGATGTTACGTAAAAATTTTCCAACTGTATTTCTTATTACCATGTACAGTACATAAATGTACGAGTTATTGGACATCAGTCAGAATTCAAGACCATTCATCTAGAGACGAATTCAAATCCAACATCAGTACTTGTGGAATTTAAATTCAAGTAATCAAATAAATGGGTACTTAAAAAAAACTGATCTCAGGAAGCATATGTGTAGGTGGTAAACTGTAGTGTCAGCTTTGTATGTATTGGGTGCAAGTTACTTACTAAATTTCGTTTTGCTATTTAAAACTACTTGAAACTCGGATGGGCAATGCATTATGGAGTCTGTAGTTTCCACCCATCGCTTCTCTGTTATCGTGTACAACTACAATTCCCAGATTGCAATTGGGAACAGGATCGCGCGTAGTTTAAACCGAGAGCTGCATGGACACGTGAATTTTGGGCCGGTGCCAAAATTCAAGAAGAATTAATTCAGGTGTGTAAGTTGGCGCTAGTAAATGGTGACGGTTGTGAGGGGCGAGTGTTCCGGCTTAGTCAGGTTACTAAGTGTTTATTCTCTGAACTGCGGTATGTTGGCTTCGTCCCACCTTCAGTCTTGATGCAGGGTCTCGACCCCGAAATGTCGACCATCACTTTCCCTCCACAGGTTCTACTTGATCCGCCGACCGAGTTCCTCCAGTAGTTTACTTTTTATTCCAGATTCCAGCATGTATCTCCAGCTGATGGAACTATTGTGGTCTTTATTTGTGCAAATGTGACTAGCTTTGCGGCACGGTCTTAGTATGCAGGCTTTGGGTGATAAAGAGCTGTTGGGTTCTTGACTTTGCAGCAACGGCCAGTGAGCATCCAAGAATCAGAAAAATAATTTATGGCATTGGTCGGTCTTTTTGTAAAAGTTTAAAAATGGCAGGTTTAAAAATTTGCATGGTACACGTCAAGGCAGTTGCTGATTTAGGATTTTAGGTACAGGAACAGATTATAGTATTTGGCAGTATTTGTTGAAGGTGGGAGGTTTTCAATTATAAATAAAAGCAAAATTCTGTAAACCCTCAGCAGGCCAGACAGCATCTGTGGAAAGAGAAATGGTTAACCTCAAGATGAAAACTCCTTGTCAAAACAAGGAAAGAGAGAAAACTTTCTTTCTTTGAAAAAAAACTTATTTTCTCTCATTCCCGGTTCTGATGAAGGATCCTGGACCTGAAACATTAATTATTTCTCTTTCTACAAGTGCTACCTGACCTGCTGAATGCTTCCAGCATGTCTGTTCCTATTTCAGATTTCCAGCATTGGCATTCTTTTGATTTTGCAGGAAAGGTGTGATTGTATTGTCGAGGAATTTCACAAGGATGTTGTCTGGAATGGATTGTTTCAGTTAGGAGGAGAGGCTTTTCCGCAGAATTTGAATTGTAAGTGTGGGCAGTTCTACTGTTGAATTTAAGTCAGAACTTGAGTACAACAGTAAGTCCTTAAACTTTTTAGTAATCCAGAAAGATTCATATTTTAAAAATATCCCTGAAAACTGTACAATAACTGCAATGGTGTATGCAACATACTGTAGCTCAGATTAATGTCCAGCTATGAAGAGAAATATGTGAACTTGGTATAAGGTGCATTGTGAGAAATTTTGCATGAGATCTCACTGTATTTAAACAATAGTTTAAACAAAATACTGAAGTTGGAAGTCATGAATAGAAACAATAGTGAGTGTTATCAGAAAGAGAAGCACAGTTAACATTTCAAATTAACATCCTTTCAGTAGAATGGGGGAAAATCAAAGATGGATAAGGTGTTAAGTTTGAAGGAGACTATGAAATGGACAAAAGTGAAGGTCTGGAAGGTGGGAGAGATTTATTGGAAAGAAATAGCAATGTCACATGTAGAGGTGTAACTGGGAGACTGAAAATGTTTTTCTCCTATTAATTCAAAATAATTTTGGAAGTGCTGGTGAATTCAGAATGCTGTTTAATTGAAAGATGAAGTGCTGTTCTTCAGGCTTTGTTGGAGCTGTGTAGCAAACACTTGAAACAGAGATCAGAATGAGATGAGAATTAAAGGGACAGCTAATGAGCAGTGTGGGGTCATACATACAGACTGAACAACAAAGCTATTGCCCAATCTACATTTTGTCTCCCTAATGGACCGAAGACAGCATCGTAAGCAGTAAATGAAGGAAATTAAATTGACTTAAATCCAAGTAAGTCACTGCTTCACCTGGAACAAATGTTTGGGAATCTGCACAGCATGGAGTAGGGGTTAAGAGAGGAGGTGCTGTATCTTCTGTGATTACATGGGAAGGAAAGTGAATACTGTACTGGTGGAGATGGAAGAATAAACCAGTGTCTCTTGAGACAGAAGGTCTGAAATGCTGAAAGAGGAGCGAAAGGAAAAATTTGGTGAAAAATGAATTTCTATCAATAGAATTTATAGAAATTTAAAACACAGAAGGAGGCCTTTTCACCCATCTTGCCCATGTCAGTCCAAAACGTAGTTTTTATTATTTCATTGCTCTCTATCTTTAGTCTTGTAGATTCAGCCCTGCAAGTGCTCATCAAATTTTTTTTAATGTGATGAAGCAGTCAGCTTCCACCACCCTTTCTTGTGCTATCACATTCTTTCTGTAATGTATGGACCAGACCAATATATGATACCCCAGTTGTGACCTGAATAGTGTTTTATACAGTTCCAGCATAATCTTCCTGCTTGTACATGTTTCACCAAGACCAATTAAAGACAAGCAGAATCAAAATGATTAAGAAAAGGAGACAATTCAGCCCATAAGAGTCTTTGCCAGCTCCCTGCAGAGCAATCCACTCAATCCCATTCCCTCACCCTTTTCCCCATAACCCTGTAAATTCCTTTCTTTCAAGTACCTATGCAAATTCCCTTTTTAAGGCTTTGGTATACACGGTCACCTACACTCTTACAACATCACCATTCTGCATAAAATATATTTTCTTCCCTGAAGTTTCTTTGCTCTCCACTTTCAGATTGTTCACCCTGAGCCTTGAGCCATTTACACTAATCTTCAAAACTGACTTTACTGTAATTTGTTCATCAGTGATGTTTGGCTGACTGGCCTGTAATTATTTTGTCTCTCTTTTGTTTTAAATAATAGTACTACATTTACAGTTGTTCGGTCTGAAAATAACAGAACATACACTATTTCTTCCATTGCTTATTTTAAGAACTTGAGATTTAATTTATCTGGGCATGGTGATTTGATCATTTCGAAAGATTTTAGAACCCCTATTGTGCCTTCCATCTCCATACACAGACTACTTGAATAGGACCTACTCTTTCCTATGTTGTGTTTTTTTTCATGTATTTATGAAGAAATATGAGGGTTTCCTTGTTTTTTTTCTGCCAATATATTTTCATGTACCTTGTTTTGCTTTGCTGGTTCCCTTTTTAATTTCAAACTGCTTCATCATTACTTTTCTAGGCTTTCTGCACTACTGAGTTTTCACTATTTGACAAAAGCTTCTACTTATTTGCTTATTGTCCTCTATTTGTTCCTCAACATAACATTCCTTGCTTGCTGGAAAGGATATGAAGACAGAGAGAAAGTGGAGAATTATGTTACTGGACTTTTTTCTGGGGAGAAGGGATTTCTGCTGTACATTTAGTATAGGAAACTGAGGTTGATCTCCTTGGAGCAAAGAAAATTGAGAGAAAAATGCTAATAGTGTTCAAGATCGTGATTGGTTTAGATAGGGTAAATGGGTGCAATCTGTTGCCATGGATCAGTGAGCAGGAAATATTTAAACAATACCTGTGAAAATACTTTTATACAGTGGTTGGGATTTGGAACCACTGCCTGGAAGGGTGATGGAAACAATCTATCAGTACCTTCTAACGGGCATTGGATAGGTTCTTGAGAGAAAATAATTTTCAGGGCTATGGAAAAAGGGTATGGGATTAATGGGATCATTCAATGTGGAGAAAGGGTGAATGTTCATTTCCCATCGTTCTGATCTCGCCCTATCACCAAGGCAGCGCTGGTATGGTGGCAAAGTTAGGAACTGCTATTTCCACAGGAGGCAAATTAAGAAGATAACTAGTCAAGATTGTTGTGGGAGTCTTTAGCATTGTAGTGGATATTCGTTGCCAGCCTATCCCCTGTAATAGAGATGGAGACTTTGGAAGAGAGACCATGTGAAGTTGAAAGCAAGATTAAATTTGACAGTGAAGGGGTGTGAGATCGGATGAAGATCGATTTACACTTTCTGACCTGTGGGTCTGAGTAAATGTCCTTAATTCCCCACTCATAACTTTCTGCTTACTATCCACTGGTCGGTCAGCAAGTCCATGGAAAAATTGAGCCAAGAAGTGGTCAATTTAAAACCGAGTGCGAACAGCTAGTGCGCTATCAGACCCTCACGAAAATAATTAATATCACAAGTACATATTCACCAATGTGCCCCTAAGAATATCACTATTTACGTGTAGGGATTTGGAAGCGAGTGTAATTTTATCAGCATTTGTGTAAAAACACATTTGAGCAGCATCCTTCGCCCCAAGTGACAGGAGCCCGGCATGATTAATATCGCGAGACCTGCTGGTCTCCGAGAGCAAGGTGCGGAGAAGAGCGGCATATTACGTCGTTACGATTTCGTGCGTGTCCCGGACGGTTGTCATTGGCTGCCTGCGTAACGGCCGCTGAATTTAAAAGTTTAAACGGGTGAGGGCGCGTTGACCGGGAGCGGTGGTTGGGTCGTGTCCGGCGGTTGTTCTCCAGCGTAGTCGCAGCCTTCGGTCCGTCCCGGAGACTCCGGTAAGTGGCTGGATGATGCCTGAAGGTGGGCCGGGTCCGCCGTGGAGCAGGGTTGGGGTTGTGGAACCGTGGCTGTTGGTTGTGCGGGTGGGTTGAGGAGCGGAGGGGCAGGGGTAGGCATGGGAGTGCGGGGCCGAGAGTCCGCAGTTCCATTCCCCCCCCCCCCCCGGCCGGCAATCCGATGGTTAATGAAAAGCTCATTGGAGGAGGGGGGCGGTGGGATAAGTGCCGGCGCTTGGGTTTAAGTACCAGTGAGACAAGGCGGCGGTGGGGCAGAGATTGCTTTCCAAACGCGCCGATTAAACATTCTTCGTTTGATTCTTTTGATGACACTGGAAAGGCAGTTGTTTAGTTTGGGTAACCTAAAAATATGCACGTCCTGAAACAAGATGCGTATTCAATGGAGACACAAGAAACTGCAGATGGTGGAAACTGGAGCAACA
>JARFYF010000022.1:35830856-35843785 GCA_030265395.1 Rhina ancylostomus | reverse complement strand
ATTTTCTCAACATCTGGAGTGATCTTTCACATCTGATTTGTAATGGCAAGCAGTTTGTCTCCAGTGCGTAGGATCAAGAAACAGTGACTGGAGTCTTCTGGAATCAAGAAGCTGTCAAGTTTCTTTATCTTAAAGAATCCCTCAAAGGCAAGGGATAGCCAGAATTTTGGGAGGATGTTGCATTTTTATCCATAACTTTAGCAACCTTTTTGGTAAGGTATATGGTTGCAATTTGAGCAGATATAAAATATTTGAATTAGCCTTTTGTATTTTGTTGCAGGTGATGTTTAGGACTTAATACATTATGCAGTTTATTCAGGGCACTGATCCTCCCTTTCATTCAATTAACACCTTTACTCTCAAGAGAAAAAAAATCCTGATATGCGATTTTACTGTGCTGTCTTGACTGCTCTTTCCTAACAAGTCCTTGAGTGACTTGATGCTTATCGCTTTTTTAAATCATTAGACAAACTTCTGTCTCTGCCACAGGATTAAATCAGTCTTGGGCAGGTCACAGATAAGCACTGACTGTGGTCCATGATACCTGATTGACCTGCCTAAAGTGGTCACACAGGGATCATGGGCCACAGTCAGTGAAATGACACTAAAATGACTCTTGGAGATAACTTTTCAATCTTCATAGCTTCAGTGTTTGTCTGATGCCGCCTTAAAAATGCAAGGAATATGTGCAGGAATAAGATGTTTGGTCTCCGGATGCTGCTCTTCCATTTAATATGATGGCTGAATTTTTCATAGCAAGTCTTGTGTCCTATTCTGTTTGTGTCCAAAAATCTGATAAGTCAGAAGATTGTCATTAACTAAACACTCGCAGTTAAATGGTGTAGAGAATCACCTGAAAAGTAATAAATCTTAATAAAGAAATTCCATACCATCCTGCTCTTAAACAGTTGACTACCCTGACACTTTGACTCTAGTTTCAAACTCTAGCCATGCCAAATAACCTCTTGGCATCCATCCTAATCGAGCCTTTGAAGAAGTTAGTGTTTCATAAGAGTACCTCATTATTTTAAACTTCAGAGGACATAGCCTTATTTCAGATAATTTCATTGGGCAATACACTCATTTCTGGAATCAATTTACTGAAGCTTTTTGGTCTCCATCACTTACCCCACATCTTAGTGCTTTGGTGTAACTTGAGAGTGCTACATAATTGCAGTAAGGCCTCCTTAATTATTTTGCAATAAAGGCAGATGTACATTGCCCTTAAAATTGCTGTAATCACATTACTGATATAAGGATATGATCACTCTTAATACTGATATTTATTAGTCTCCAATTATCTGGGAATTCCTCAGGCATACATTTGTTGTGACACTTTAGTTCACTGGGGGAGGGGGGTTGTAGGGAGGGTGATTGATGCCTTTACTGGCCAAATTGATAACAGAAATTCTCAATGTTCAGTAATATATTTATTGGTTAGTGAGGATTTGATTTGGGAAGCAACTATTTTTTTTAAAAATTGGCTGATATGTAGTCTCACAATAAAGTATTAGTTCATTGCAGTAGCAATTTAGTACCTGGAGATGATTTTGAATCTAGATTACAGATCAATCCATTTCAGAATTGATTTGGCTTTTAGGTGCATAGCTTGTACAATTTTATCTTTATAATATGCTTTACTCTCAGGTCAAAACTGTGATGACAACTTAAAAGGAGTTGGTGAGAAAGAATGGTAAGAAATTTTAATAGAAATGCCCATCTCTGTTGCTCAGTCAGATCTGATCATGTCCAATTCTTAATGGGTTAGGTACAGCAAATGCATCCTTGTTGAAAATTTTCTGTATTATTACAAATATTTCAGAAGATATACCATGAGTTGGAGATTTTCATGTGAGGTGCTGGTGTTTGCCAAGTATATATGTTAATAATCTAGTAATTGTGTAGTGTGTAAGCAATTTATAATCCCTAATCATTAAATTAAAAAGAAAACTGTTCTTTGGTTTAGGATATGAAAGTAGCTGACTCACTGCAGGAATTGGTATGATGGAATGAAGCTCTTGAAATTCTAAATCTAATATTTATAAGACTTTGAGTTTAAAAGCTAAACACTGCAAAGTGGCCTCATATGGAAAATATCCAGTTGGAGGAGTATTTTGCCTCTTGTATGCCAGTTATAAATTTAGTGACTTGTTGAGATGTGATCAGATCAGAATCTTGGCAAGATATGAAATGTACTGATTTTGAGATTGCTCAGTAAGTAAAAGAATTAAGTGTAGAAAATGAAGCACATTCATATCCTCAGCAGTCAGCTGTAGTGTAGTTGGTAGAGCTCTTGCTACTTGATTTAGGATGTGTTTTTCATTCCCATTTTATGCACTTTGGTGCAGAATCTAAGTTAAAACTTAGTACCAATTTAACAGTAGAGAACATAAGAGGCGATTTGTGTACAATACGATCTTGCAATAATGACTTTTTTTTCTGAACAGTGAAATCAAGGTGGCTTCTACAGAGGATACTTCAAGAATGTAAGTAAAGCCACAGTAAATAATGCAAAAAAAAAAGTGATGGTATCATATTTGTGATGGTAGTTGCTTTAAAGTGAGACACCTTAACTGTGTTTGATGTTACTTTTGTAAAGCTTTTTAAGAGATGTCATTGCACTCTTTGTGCTAGTGAACGTTCATTGGAATGAAAAACCATACAATATAATTAAGCAGGAATAAATTGTTCACTTTTTGTATGAAAGGGGAGATTATACTCTGTGTTGCAGAGTTGGAGCCTTTTGAAGAATCAAATCATTCAAAAGCTAAAGTGGCAAACTGCCATGTAGGAAACTTGATAAATGATTGCTTTTATCATTGCAGTGTTGAAGTGATTTCTAGCGCGTCACTTGAACTTGAGCAGCCAAAGGAGGAGAAACTGCCACACACAGTAGTAAGTATAAAATGGGTCGTTTGTTTTAATAGCAGGCATTTCTTTGCTTCATTTTGATTTTGTTAATAAAACATATAAAATAGTTCTAATTTCCTTTCTCTACAGAATCCTGAAAATCAAGAACGTAGATGCACGCGGAATGCTACAAAAATTACTGTTGGCAATCTAGAGAATGAGGTAGAACCTACTACTAAGCCACAATCTTCAAGAAGTTCACCAAGAATTCAGAGAAAAGGTTTGTAATTTGGTAAATTTTACAGACTCAACAGGCTCTCCCATTTTCTTCTGGAAAAGCTCCATTTAATTTTATGATTGTATTCAGCATTGTTTAAAAATTGCTTTAGAGATTGTAGCTCAAACAGGAAGGTTTTTCTAGCTCCTGTAACACCAAAAATTTGTACAGCTTGTTTTCTGTAATGGGCAATACAAGGAGAATGTTGATTGTTACATTTTGATTTAAAAAATAGAGTACTTTTGGCCCAAGTGTAAAGTTTACTGGTAGTCAGAAAAATTGGCTTCTTTCAAGTAGGTACAAGCTTAAAACATTCAAAGTTGAGTTTCTTGTCCTATACACATGTACATGTGTGCACAGGTGCAATGAAAAAATTTTTTGCAGCAGCATTACAGGCACATAGAATCAAATAAGTAGCATTTACAAGAAAAATATAAATTAAATAAATTGTGCACAGTTCTTATAAGAAAGAACACAATTAGAATAAAAAAATACAAAATCCATTTTAGTGCTGTGAATATCAAAGTGTGCTTAACTTGGGTAAAAGTGCAAATAGGTATAAAACCTTTCTATATAAATGTTTTTAAAATGGAAAACTGGCATGAGTTTATTTTAACAGATTTTATGACCCTGAGCTGAAATTTGTAAGGTTGAATTCTTCAACAATAGCATGTAAATTAATTTAGTTTGATAGTCTTGCAGAATAGGAACTCTGTCTAAGACCTTGCTCTAAACTAAAGACTCTGAAGGCCCTGTGAAGTTATCCAGTTTTACAAAGCTAGGTAAATGAAAATGAGCTAATTTCCTGCTGATTGCTGAGCTACCGCAACCATTATTACAAGTTGATTTTTTTTTAAAAAATTGTCAGAATATCTATCCAGGGTAGAACTCAAAAGAGCTGTGAATGAAAGGTGAAATTTTCATTCTTTGTCTCTTGACATTTTGCAACATTTCTAAAAGGAAAACAATAGTTGTTTAGATCAAACAGCAATGAAAAAGAAAGCAGCAGATATATGAAGTCACATATTTAAATTTCAAAGTTGCCCATAGCATGTTGCCACGAAGATGATAAGCAAATATTGTCTTTTGTTTTAAATGCAGACAGCAGCGATTCTGATAAATCAAGCTCTTCTGACGGCCAAAGCACTGGGTAAGTATGCCTGTTGTGTTTCTGTGTGGAACTGTTATTAGCTTGATGCCTCCAGATCCTAAAACGTGCAGTTAGTAAAACTATTGACATTTTGTTCCCTGTTGTAGAATGGAATTAAGGCTGTTTCGGGGAAAAAATGCTACAATAATATCCAAAATTCTTTAGTGGTCCAGTAGATAAATAGTTGTAATCTTGCAATGGGGAGGAATGAGATATTGATTTGGATTTTTGTTGAAATGTATAAATGTGGGTAAGATTGTTCATTTAGAGCTTTTGTTATTGTACAAAGAGTAAGTAAAGAGGCGATCAAAGATTTCTGAAGGAACCACTGCAGCATTATTATATCGCTATTATTCTGCCTGCATACATGAATAGTGATGATCAAAGAAAGTAGGCTCAGCCAATCAAGAATTCAAAATCTGTACAGTGGACTGTTCTAGGCTGAAAGTACAGCTGTGTTTTTTTTTGTAAAGCAGGTTTAGATCACCATGTTTTGACCATCTTATTATTTCTTAGGCGGAAGCGAAGTTACAAGTATGCAGTGGCAAATGTGGATGAATATTCTGAGGAATTGGAAAAAGAGGATTCTCCACCAAGAAAGAAGACTCCTTCGCCACCCTTAACAACCAATAAGGTGTTGTGAGCAAAATCTTCTGGCCTTTTTGAAGTGCAAAGAGCTCAAACTCGTTTTGTTGTGAACATTGAGACCATTTGTTCTACTGTTTCTCCTGTAGCCTACCCAGCCTTCAACTTAAACCTTCAATCCTATTTCACTACATGTCTCCCCCCTGAACCTCTCCATGAGATCCAACTTGTGCTCCTTTTGACTCTATTCCTTTTCTGGCCCCGTGTTTTTTTTTTATTTTAGACCCTTTGGCCCATCATGTCTGCACCAACCATGATACCAATCTAACTAATCCCAACTGCCTGTATATGGTCCATGTCCTCCTATTCCCTTCCTGTTCTTGTGTTTGCCTAAATGCCTCTTAAGCATTGCTATTGCATCTGCTTTTACTACCTTCCCTGGCAGTGCCTTCCAGGCACCTACCACACTCTGTTTAAAATAATACTTGCCTCTCACATCTTTAAACTTTTTTCCGCCCCTCCCACCCAACTTACACCTATGTCCTCTTGTATTTGACATTTACACCCTGGGAGAAAGTCTCTCTGCCATATTTATACCGTATCTATATCTCTTGTAATTTTTATCAGCCCTTGGTCCAAAGAAAACAAGTTATCCAACCTCTCCTATGTTTACTCTTTTGTTCTTCAATCATTTTTACCAGCCTCCAATCTCAAGTCTGTGTATTTTCTTTTGAAAGTTGCTATGTGCTTCAATTCCTTATTAACTCGATTATTTTTCCTTAAGAGCTCTTAAAAGGCAACTCGTTGCTGATGAACATGAGTGCAAATCAATTCCTAACAGTTCACAAGTTATCCTATATTTAGATTTCTAGAACCTTGCTTGTCAGCATAGTTGTTCTGTAATTATAGTCATTTTCTTTCTTCAGACAAAGCTGTTGAGCAGCTACACGGCAGTCCTCTAACACAACTTCTGCACATGTACATATATGCTTGTAATCACATTGCTTTTTGGTTTCCATCAGAGCCTGGTGTTTTCACCAGAATTAATGAACCTGATTCTCATTTTGAATCGTTCTCCCGATCACTTCAAAGTCAAAATATTTTGATGTCATTAATGTGCAATTCTGCAAAGCAAATGGAAAAGGCCGAGGTGCAGGTTGGTCAATCTCTGTGGCAGAGACTAAAATAATTGAAAATTAAACGTGACTGAAAAGAAGCAAGAGCATTGACAATAGAACTGTTGGTTGTGGATTCATAAATGAATAAGGGGAAAAATTAAAATTTAAAGCAATGAGTTGCTTAAAGTGAGAAAATATATTGAAGAAGGGGTAGAGAAAATTTGCGAAGATGCTTCCGAAGATAGAATATTTCAGTTATGAGAAAAGATTGCATAGGCTTAGTTTGTTTTCCTTGTATCAGAGGAGGCTGAGAGAGACCTGATAGGGGAGACAAAATCATGAGAGGTATAGGTGGGATGTTTCGTGAGAAATTTTTCCCCGCAATAGAGATATCTAAAACTAGAAGGCATGAGTTTAAAGTTAGATGCAAAACAGTTAGAGCGGATCTGTGCAAAAATATTTTCACATAGAGAGGGGTTGCAGTCTGAAATGCACTTCCTGAGAAGCTGGTTGAGGCAGGTATTCTCATAACATTTTAAAAAATATCTGGAGGAACATTTAAATTGCCAAAATATTACAAGGCTATGGACTCTGGTAAATGGGATTAGTACAGATGGGTACAAAATAGCCGTGGTTGCCATGGGGACCAAAGGGCCTATTTCGGTGCTGTATGACTCTGACTTCAAAATGAAATCTTAATAAAGGTAGGAAACCCATGAAGTGAGCTTGAAATTTTAAAGTACAAATACTATTGAAGATCAGCACATCGCAAATTCCATGGTTAATAAAGCAGACCCACAGAGAAGATATAGCTTCTGTTGTCAGTGTTCTGATTCATGATTACTTCTGTGCCATCCTGCAGTTCCTGTGATCAAACAAATACAGTTAAAGCCTTTTAGTTAATTTTCAATGCAATGAACTACAGTGAGCATAGATGAGCTGATGTCCTGAAATGTGCATTGCTTTTGTATTTTGTACTTTTTTCGGGACTGGTCAGAAGAGTTCAAGTAGTGAGCTAGAGATTAATGGAGGGTTGCACTGAAAGACAGAATGACGTGTATAGAGTGGCTATGAAGTTATTTAATTTCCTTTGGAGATTGTTTATGAACATCTTGTATATTGCAAAGGGATTATTAAATTTTCTTAAATTCACCTGTGATATGGGAACCACAGGCAATGTTAGTATCTGGTGCCTATTCTTCAATTGCGCTTGAAAGTGGTGGTGAGCCATTTTCATGAACTACCTCTAGTGAAGATGCTCTTAAGGTGTCATTGAATAGGGGTGTCCAGGATTTCAATCCACAACAATGAAGGAATTGTGATATTTCAAGGCCAGGAAAATGTGTGACTTCAAGGAAGACATGCCAATTAATTAAACAAAATGCTTCTGAAGAAAATTTGACATCTCACTGCAAGTGAGATGACTGAAGCAAATGTAGGGTGTTCAGGGTAGAACTGAATGCTGGAGAGATTGATTAAAATGCTCTGTTGACATTGTAGAAGAAGGTTTATCTTGTAAACAAATTTTGGTGCAAAATGAAGAGATTGCGCAGAAAAAATTCTCAAGATCATAACAGGAGGCAATATTTGCAATTGTGTATGAAGTTTAAAAGCAAGGATAAGAGACTTTAGAGGACTGAAAATGAACAACTTTAAATTATGGAATTTTTGCCTGATGAAAGTGAATGTACTGGTGAGGAGAATATCTTGTTAATGGGGTCAAGATTGGTTTGGCATCTCTTTACATATGTGGCATAAGGTTGAGGATCCCAAACTTGACATTAAGCAGGCTTCGAAAAAGATGCAAGTTTTGGTCAGGTGGACAAAGGAGAAAAAAAAACAGTGCAGTTGATATAAAATCATTTATTTTTTTCTTGGCAGTTTGGGGATTTTCTTGTTTCCAGTGGCACTGTTCCTTTTGTCGTGCCATTTTGCCGTCAGTGTTGGAACAAAAAAATGTTCCAAGGGCAAGTGAAAGAGTTAATTAAGGGGTTGTTATGCGTCACACAATAGTTGTCAGTTATTCCATTTTAAAATGAATAAAGGAGGTACAAATGAATAAAGGGCCATTGTTTAAATAGTTCAGTTATGTTGGGTATGTCTTGGTCTTATCCATGTATATACAAATTTATGAAAAAAATATTCTTGATAAGATATCTTTGTTAGTCACATGTACATTGAAACACACATCTTTTGTATAGAGTGTTCTGGGGGTAGCCCGCAAGTATCACCACACTTCCGGTGCCAGCATAGCATGCCCACAACTTCTGAACCTGTTCGTCTTTGGAATGTGGGAGGAAACCCATGCAGAGACAGGGAGAATGTACACACTCCTTACAGAAAGTGGCCGGAATTGAACTCTGGTCGCTGGTCCTGTATTATCATTAAAGTAACTGCTACACTCCTGTGCCTGCCTCAACTATAGTGCCTGCCATATTTTGAAATCTGGGACAAGGTGTTTGAGAATTCCTTTAAAAATACCTTGTTATCCAATCTGGCTCTCTAATGAGCTTACATGAACAATTTCTTCTTGTAGGTGGTTCGACCAAAACACAGAAGTTTCCTCCATGCAGTCCAGAAGAATCAATTACTGATGACTCCTGTTTCAGTTAGCCGTACAGTGATAAAGTCCTTCATTAAACGTAATACTCCACTGAAAGTTGATCCCAAGGTATGAGCATTTCTATAAGCTTCACTGCATTCATGAGACAGGGATTTAAAAATAAAAGGCATATTTTCAAAACTCATCTTTGTAATTTTCTCCAAATGTAAGACCCTGGAATATATTTCCTCAGTCTGGCCTGCTGAGTAATCCTGAATTGACTTGTCTCAATGTCAGTAACTGAATTTCAGCAGCTAAGAGCTTGGTTTCAATGACTGCCTTCCTATTTCATTTTTTTTAAATGCTAAATTTTGACTTGCTGCTTTGACAAAGTATTTAGCCACCTGATGTCATGTTTGTTTGAAGTTTCAGTGTCATATTTATTTTAATACTCCTGTGGAGCCCAATACCTTGTATAAAAGGTCCCAATATTTGAGTACCCATTGCAATTTTTGTTGCATATTCTTAGCTGGCTGTTTCACCATTTGATAGTGAAAGTTTGCTTTTCTTTGGTTATCATTGGTGGGTAGCAAATTGAAGTAAAAGACAACAATTGTATATAATGATTAGCTTTCCGCTGTTTTTCTAGGAGCAAGAAAAACTCCGTCTAGAAAATCTCAAGAAGAAACGGGAACAAGAAGAAGAAAGGATACAGAAAGTGGAGGAACAGAAGAAGCGCAAAGTGGAAGAGTTTAAAAAGTAAGCACAGAAGATGGAATAGAATGAGAAAATAAAGGCAGAGTTTTAAATGAGAAACTTTTCCCCCCACCCCTTAGAAATTTTAAGGTATTGCAGAAAGTGTGCAGGTCTTGCCTCTGTATCTGAAGAAGGATATACTTCGTCATAGAATTGGACAGCACAGAAATAGGCCATTTGGCCCACTATTCCCATGCTGCCCATTGTTCACATCTACATTAATCCCATTTACTCACATTGGGTCCATACCCTTTAATGCTTAGGCAACTTATTTGTCCAAATGCTGCTTAAATGTCGTGAGAGTATCTGCCTCCAGTTGTTTGGGCAGCGCATTTCAGAATCTGGCTGCCCTCAGTGTAGGGGAGAAATTTCTCTTTCAGATCCCTTCTGAACTGCCTAATTCTCACCTTAAACCTATACCCTCTTGTCTTGGACACCCCCACCATGGGGAAAAAGATTTTTGCAATCTATCCTATCAATCCCCTCATAATTTTGTATACCTTTATCAGGTCATCCTTCAATCACCTCCACTCCAGGGAGAACAAACCCAGTCCAGGCAATGTTCTGATGAATTTAGTCTGCACCCTTGCCAATGCAATCATATACTTCCTATAGTCTGGTAACCAGAACTTCACATAATACTGCAGGTGTGGCCTAATCAAAGTTTTATCAAGTTGTAATTTGATACTCTATGCCATGGTTGATGATAGCAAGCATTCTGTATGCCACCTGTGCTACCATCTTCAGGGATCAATGAAATTGTACCCTAAGGACCCTCAGTCTGCCAAACCTCCCTAAAGCTCCACCATTTACTATGTATGTCCTAATCTTGTTTGCTTTCCCAAAGTGCATCATCTCACATTTGTCAGAATTAAATTCTATTTTCCATTGCTGAACTCAACTTTCCAGCTGATCAATATTATTCAATAGCCTTAAATAATCATCAACACCAGTAAATTTGGGGATGATACAAAAATAAGTGATCGCACCTCCAACATTCACATCCAAGTCATTAATGTGTATCACGAACATGAAGGGTCCCTTCACTGATCCACATGGTACACGAATGGTCACTGGCTTCTTGTCAGAAAGCAACTCCATCCTCTGCTTCCTACCAAATTTTGGATCCCATTTGCCAGCCTGCCTGAATCCCTTGGGGAGCATGCAGGACCTAGTCAAAAGGACTTCCTGAAAGTCCATGTAGACGACGTGTAGCACACTCCCCACATCAACATGCTTCGTTACTACTTAGAAAAATCAAATTTGTGACGCAGGGCTATGCTGATTATCCCTAAGCCATGCCTTTCCAAGTAAAGATAAATCCTTTCCAATAGGTTCCCTACCATTGACGTAAAACTTGCTAAGCTGTAGTTACCTGGCATATCTCTGATGCTCTTCTTGAATAAAGGAACAGCAGGTTAGTTGTATGAGGAAACTTTAAGTAGGCTACCTGCTATACATGCTTCCTCATCATTATTTTGGGATTTTTTTTTCCTCTTAAGCTTGCAAGCCCAGTCATGGGTCCTATCTTGCAACTTCCTCTCTTCCAAAGGACACAAGGGATTTTAAAAAAATCTTGAAATAATTAACTTGATTTTTGTTTAACCTCATGCACTATGTGCTCATGATTTGAGAGAATCTCAATTAAGTATGATTTGTTGTTTATTTAAAGTAACCAAATTTTTATCTTGTACAGGAAGCGGGAAATGCAAGTAAGACGTGTGTTGGAAACTCGTTCCCGAGTTCAACAGCAGGAGGAGGAGAAGAAAAAGAAAATTGAGCAGAAGTTTGCTCAGATTGATGGGAAGAATGCAAAGGTATTTTAATGCTGACTTAAGATAATGTAGGCATTCAAAGAGTAGTGACCATTCACTTTCTTTGTTTTTATTTAGTATACACATCTGCTTGGAGGTGATGCAGCATTTCATTTCCCTTTACAGGTACGTGAAGAAAGATTCGCTGAAGAAAAAGCGAAAAGAAAAGTAGCTGCCAAGAGGATGGAGGAAGCAGAAGCTCGAAGGCGGCAAGAGGAAGAAGCTCGAAAACAGAAATTACAACAGCTGGTATGGTTGAAGTTCCATTTTCTAATCAGCCACTTTTTTTAATTCATTTGCTTCTGTTATTACATTAATTTGCCTTTGTCACAGTTCTGTGGAAGCTTAAGTGGCTTAAACCTAAATGACTGCTTTCCTTGAGCCTGGTTCATTTGCAGATGAAAGTCCCACTTCAAACTCTGCAATAGTTGCAATCAAATTTTCTTTAAATTTTAATGTAACTACTATTTGCTGTAGCTTCTGATTATCATTTTTCTTCCATTCATCCTTGTCTTAATCCCATTACCTTTGGATTGGGTGGTTCAGAGTTGCAGAATTTTTCTTTTGGCACAATCGTAGGAAAAGTGGACTGAAAATATGTTTTTCCTCCTCCTGCCGTCAGCTCTAATGATTCAGCAGTTTTGACGTGACTTTCACAAAATTTGTAAAATATGCCAGTTATGCAACATAGGTTCTAATCCTACTGATTAACATTCAGATATCTGTTAATTTTGCAGGTGTCCAGTGCTAAATGCTTAATTCTGAAATGGGGCAATTATTTGAGAATACCTTTTTAATCACTGCTTACTCATAGGAGGAAGAACGGCAAGAATTATTGCAGCGCAAGAAGGAGGAAGAATTGGAGCGTCAGCGTAAAGTGGCAGAAGCCAGGAAGGTTCAAGAACAGCGGCAAGCTGAGATAGAGAGAGAGCGGCAGCGTGAACGACAACTGGCTGCAGAAAGGGAGAGGGAAAGGAAGAAGGAACAAGAGAACATTCAAGCAGAGAAGTATGAGTCAATTTGTCATAGATGGATACATTATGGATAACTTTTAGTTCAAATTCTTCAGTGTATTCTTCATGATGCTCTTCACTAACTCCAACTTTATTTTTCCTGCTACTATATTTGAAACTTGTAAGCATCAGTACCTTACTTAGCATTTTACAATTCCAAATGCTCTGTCCACAAACCAGGTTTGGAAGAAGACACTTAATTGTGCACTGAATATGTGCACAGATAAATATGAAATTGCACTTATATAGAAATTTTGATGTCAGTGGAGTACAACAATAAATAATTAAATGCTGTTTAATATTTGCAACTTGATTAGGCAAGCTAGCTGAAGTGGTTCTTTTCGTGCAACTCTTGAAGACTGGAAGAAGATTTGTATTTTAAATTTGGACCAAAGTGCGCTCTTCCATTCACCTGTTCCTACATTTCCAACTTTAATGCAAGAATAGACAGAATTTTAGACAGATTTGATGAATTAACATTGGTGCAACTGAAGCTGGTTGTAAGTTGAAAAGCAAAAAAATTTGTGAATGCTGGAAATCTGAATTATAAAGAGAAAATGCTAGATCAGGCACCATCTGTGGAATGAGAAGCAATGTATCAGGGTGAAGATCCTTTATTTTAGATTTTCAGCAAGTGGTGTACAGGCATCTCAGTTCAGCATTATCTTTCAGCTTTCTCTCTACTACCCTCTTTCATCTCCCTCAATTAACATTCTTCTAGACAGCTTGGTTATGATTAACACATTTAACATACTCTTGGAGATTATCAACAGCGCATATCACCCAGATGATCTTGGTCTTCACTGTACCCCCCCCCCCCCCCC
>JARFYF010000022.1:35818825-35830846 GCA_030265395.1 Rhina ancylostomus | reverse complement strand
TTTTGGGGCTTCAAAGTGCTTGTTTTCTCCCTTTTGCAATTTGGAAGAAATGTCATCAGCCTAAAATGTTAACTGTATTTCTTTCCCCACAGATGATGCCTAACATGTTGAATATCTCCAGTATTTTGTATTTCTAGTACGTTTGGGCTGCCCCAGAATACTCTACGCAAAAGATGCATTTCATTGTGTGTTTTGATGTACATGTGACTAATAAGGATATCTTATCTTATTTTATTTCAATTGGTGAGCATTCTTTGCTGAGGAATGCATGCTGCCTTTCCAACAAGGAAAATAGATTCTAAAGGACACTAAACAAAACAGACATATTTCCTTCCTTGTCAACCTCCGCACTTGCCCGTAAACTACAGTAATCTTTCTGCTTGCCTCTAGCTCTGGAGTGTTGAAAGAAACCTAACATAAGCATTTTTACCTCCATGTTTGCATTTTGCCTGTTTGCCTTGGTCAAAGGTGCAAATATTTCCCCAGTGCAAGGATAGACATGAATAACTAAAGAAACAAAATTCAAAGGTTCTCAATTGTCAGTTAGGTCTTGACTGTTAATAGGTTCCTGATGGTTAGAATTCCCTTTGTTAATGGAATAGAGATGGTTTTCAATTAAATGTATTGCCCTGAAAGCAGAACTGTGCATGATCCAGATAGAGTAGTGTATTTATCTTCTAACAGAGAACGTGCACGCTTGGAGAAAGAGAGAGCCCTACAGCTCCAGCGAGAACTGGAGCGAACAGCACGGGAGGATGCTGCACTCCAGGCTGAAAGAGAAAAGGAAAAACTTTACAAAGAAGCACAAGAAAAACAGAAGCGGGTGAGGATTTTTAACTTTGATGAATGGAGGCGCTAGCTGCTTCCTAAACTCTCCTCTCCTCTCTGTCTGTTTACTCCTGTGCCTCCACCTTCCAACAACGACTTGATTTAATTTTATTAAAAGTTTAAAAAAAAACAATAATAATGAAGCACTTGTTTGTAGCTTGTTCTTTTGGAGGAGCAAGAGTGGAGCAGAGACTTCATTTTGTGTCAATTCCTGTGAGGCTTTTTAGTTTCTAGATGTTTCTGATATTCAGAGGCACCTAAACTCTATTAAAATGACTGTCAGTTAATACTGCAATAAAGGGTTAATTAAAGCACAAAACATGTATTTCAGTAATGGTATTAAACTAAAGTTAGATAAACAGGAAAAAAAAACATCTTAGATCATAAAAATATACATTTAATTGAACAGTGCAGATCCAAAAGTTATCTGATTCAGTTGGGCTGTGGCAAGTTAACTGATCACTTCCTTTGGAGTGGAATAAATGTTCTTTAATTGTTAAAGATGATCAAATATTTCTTTGAGCCATTATCCACAATTCCTTTTGTGTAGAAGGGCAAGTTGTTTTGCAGACATGATTTTCTTATGTCCATGCACTTCCATCTCTCAGTGAGTAATTAAGAGTAATCTTGCTGAATGTGTAATACTGCCATTCTGTCCCTGCAAGGGGTTCAGAAGCTAAGGAATTTGTTCTTCTCTCATATTAATTTTTCCAGATCATTGTATGTTCTGTTACGTGCTTGTCTGACTGGTTTAAAGCATTTGAACCTGCCTGGTGGGATGACGTGACTGAGTGTTTGGGAACTGTTCATATTGTATACTTGTAGCTCAACTAATACAGTAGCCCTGAAGGTTAATGTCTCTTCTTGTAGGAAGAAGAACAATTGGCAGAGCTGGAAAGACAGCTTTTAGAAAAAGAGAAGATTAGAAAGGAGCAGGAAGTAAAAGAACAACAAGAACATGAAAAGAGAAAATGTGAAAATGAGGAAAGAAAATGGAAGGAAGAACAAGACAAGAAAGCTGAGAAGGAGGCAGCAAGCAAAAATATACTGAATGTGACTGTGGAGGTTCATGTGAGTGTTTGGGAGGAATCTGAGATGAACAGGAGATTTGTTGGTTTAAGCTTTGCATTTTATTACAATTATTTAGTTTTACATTTGAGGTGGGTTAAATTACTAGATCAACATCACTTACTCCCCTCACTTATTTCCTAAAACAAAGAGCTTGCACTCGTATGGTATCTCTTTTAACTTTTAAACATCCACTAATGTTTCACTCAATGGAATATTTTGAAACTTGCATCATTGTTGTAGTGTAATTAGAAGAGACAGCCAATTGGCACTCATCAAAATCACATGAGAAACATGGTCAGTAAGTGGTCATATACTTTTTTGCGCTGATGTTTGAAGACTAAATATCAGATAGGAGAATCCCCTTATACTTTGAATCGTTCTGTTGGTTATGTTCCAACTAAAAGAAGCTGGAACGTTTTAGTTTGAAAAATGTAACTGACAGTCTTGCATTCCCTTCTGACCCTTTACAAATTTTCTACAAGAGGGAATAGAGCCTGTTTGCACCCTATTGCTGAGGTAGCTGAAAACTAGACTTTCCTTGCATGACTATTAATGGTGGTGGCAAAGAAATGCTGCTAGTTCCAAATCATGTAAGAACTGGGAGAGTAAGGTAATGCTTACAGAGTGATTGTGCAATTTGAGTTTCAACAGATGAACTTGTTTTCTAGCACACTCCACCTCCAGATTCTTACACGATGACTCCCAATGCTAAAGTCAAGTTGCCCAAAGTAAATTTGGAGGATTATGGAATGGACTTGAACAGTGATGATTCTACTGATGATGAGGGAGCACCACGTAAGCCAATCCCTGCTTGGGCTAGTGGTAAGTGACTTCAAACTAAATTAGATTGAAAGCAAATCTGTTGTGTACTTCACTAAAATGAAAAGCTTTGGAACTTCCCTCGTTTATATTGATCAATGGTGGTTGTAACTGGAGGTCATTATAATTTTTTGTTATACAGCACAGAAATGGGCCCTTTGGCTCAACTCATACATGCTGACTAAGTTGTCTACCTGAGCTAATCACATGTGCCTGTGTTTAGCCCATGCCCCTTTAGACTTTCCCATCAATGTATCTGTCCAAATGTCTTTTAAATGTTGTAATTTTACTTCTACAGCTTTCTCTTGCAGCTTATTCCATGCACCTACCACCCTCCTGTGTGGAAAAATTTGCCCCTTGGGTCCCTTCTAAACCTTCCCCTTCTTTAAGCCTTACTTAAACTCCCCTACTCTAAGAAAAAGACTGTGATTGCTCCCTTTACCTATGCCTGACATGATTTTATACTGTATACTTCTATAAGGTCATATCTCAGTCTTCTGTGGTTGGGGGGGGGAGGGTGGTGGAGGAGTCCCAGCCTCTCCTTATAACTTGAGCCCTCCAGTCCTGGTAACATCCTTGTGCATGTTTTCTGCACCCTTTCCAGCTTACTCCTTCCTAATAGCTGGGCAACCAGAACTGCATACAATACTCCAAGGTCTCTCCAACAACTTGTGCGATTATAACATGATGTCCCAACTCCTATAATCACTGCCCTGGCCGATGAAGGCAAGTGTGCTAAACAACACCTTCACCACCCTGTCCATTTGTCTCTCTACTTTCAGGGAACTATACACCTGTATCCATAGATCTCTCTATCCTTTAACACTCTCTAGGTCTTTCCATTTACTGTACAAGTCATGCCCTGGTTTAACTTACAAAAGTGCAATATCATGACCTTGTCAGATATTGATTATTTCATTTGCTGGTCTTTGGTCCACTGCCCCAGTTTATATAAATTCTGTTGTAATCACTATACCACCAACTTTGGTGTCATCTAGAAAGTCACTAACCATACCAAATGCATTCTCATCCAAATTTGTTAATATGGATGACAAACAACAGTGGACCCAGCGCCAATCCTTGTGGCACATGACTGGTCACACGCCTCCAATCTGAAAAACAACCTGGCACTACCACCCGCTGACTCCCACCACCAAGCTAATTTTGTTACCTGTTGGCTAGCTCATCCCGGGTCCCATGTGATCTGACCTTCCGGACTAGCCTACAATGCGGGACCTAGTCAAAGGCCTTGTTGAAGTCCATGTAGGTGATGTCCACTGCCCTGTCCTCATCACCTCTTCAAAGAACGCAATCAAATTTGTGAGAATTTATTTCTAACATACACATCCATGTTGACTATCCATAATCAGTCCTCTCTTTTCCAAATATAGGTAAATCCTGTCCCTTTAGAATCCGTCCAGTAACTTTCCCACCCACTGATATCAGGTTCACCAGCCTTTCATTCCCTGGCTTGTCAATGTGGTCCCTGATACCTCTTGAAGTTTGGGTATGGGATAATGTACTCCCCTGAACAGGGGAAGTATAATTGTTGCCATGAAGGAAAGAATTACTGCAGATTTTTTTTTTGAACCAGAATTTTCAGATATTTAAAAAAAATGCTTGACCTAGAGAATAATTGGTTCTGAATTTTATCTGTGCTTTTAAATGTTGAGCTATTTTGATCAGTTGTGCTCAGATTCTTGGCAAGAATCTAACTATTCAAAGTTGAATACTAGATAAATACGAAATGCTGGAAAAATAATCCTCCAGATCAGGTCACACCAGTGCAGGAGACAGTTTCAGGTGTGAGCCATTCATCACAGCCAATTATATTTCATCTTTCTCTCCCTAAGACTTCAAAAGAGCAATTACATCAACTAAATGAGTTTCCACTTAGAATCTGAGAAGTTACATTAACAATTTTTTTCATTTTCCATGTTACATTTTTAGTTTGAATTGTAATGGGTTTTTCTTTTCTTATCAGGTAAAGAACTACAGAAAGCCCTCATAAAGCAATATTACCATCCTATTGACCTGGACAAGTTCTTTGGTGCCATTCAACCACCCAACCTCGAGACCATTTTCAGTAAAAGTAAACCACGTTATCTGAAACGCACTAGTTCTGCAGTATGGCATTCACCGCCTCTATTGAACAGGATTAATGTACCCTATGGCTTTAAGAAATATTGAACTTTTACAGTAACAATCCAAGTACTGTAAAATGTGAAACTGTCTTCTATCCTTTGCTTGACTACTATGATATCATGATTTTACTATCTTGTCCATCTGTCTTTGTCTTTGTATATGTATATAGCCGATGAAGACTTTAAATAGAAGATTGGTCATCTGCTTCTCAGGAACCTTTTTATGCATGAGTTGACTTTGAGGTATTTTACATCCTGGTATACAGGGACATTTTTTTTTGTATTTTACAAACTCTAGTGTATTGGGTGCCTTTTCATAAATTTTAAATTCAAATACAGCACAGTCCGATTTAAGGTTTTTTTCTGATTACAACAAGGTGTCTATGTGACAAGTCTCTATTTAGACTAGGGTAGGAGGGAAAAGTAACCCAAATAAAGAGAGAAAAGTAACCCAAATAAAGAAAGCAAAGTAACCCAAATAATTAACTTCTAAATTTGTGTGGCAAATAGAAGCTGGAATTGTAGCATGATTGTGCAAGATGTTGACACTCGTACTATGCATCTGACTGCACACCTGATGGACAGCTTGATATTTGAAGTGAGCCAAATTCTAGTCCCAAAGCTCCTTTAAAGGCATATTAACTAATACATGGGTTGTGTCATACATCTGTAATATCAAGGCCCAACTTCAATTCATGCTGAGGTATGTTCGAGACATCCCTGCATGTTGAAATTTTGTTTTGTTCCCTTTCAGCTAACCATTAGGAAGATGTTCAAAATTCTGATTTTCTGCTGTAGTTTGTGCCCATGAGGATGTGTGGTATAGTTTATGATTTTTTTTATTCTTCCCCACAAGCACCTTCACCTGCTGCTTAGAATCTTGTGTACAGGATATTTGCTTGGATAAGATATCTGAAGGTGCCCATGGAATCATGCCCCAGCAAGAGTTGTCTCTTGGATTAAGAGAATAATGGCAACAAAAAGCTTTTGTTTCAGATGCTACACCTGTAGCACTGCACAATACTGTCATATGATGACTTCGGGATGAGAAGCTGAGCTGTGTACGATGCCTTGTGTAGAAAGTCTGTCTCAGTCTGACAAGTGATTTACTAGTTTATTAAAATCTTGTCAACAAGGGCTATATTATGATGAAAGTGTACTTTTTTAATAAGTTGGAGTTTTAGTCCTTGATGCTAAAACTATTGCTGTATTAGTTGAAATCAGATGATGAGTAAAAGTAAGATGAAATGATTATTCTGGAGCAAAGAAACAAAAATAGGCCATTCAGCCCTTCGAACCTGCTCTGCCTCAGCGAGAGACTCATTACTCCCCCTCTACAACTTGGTAGATGAGGTTTAAACCAATTTGTTAAAAGTCTCGTGTAGCCAGGCCCATTCGAACAGTTGTCTTTCGTCAGTGCCCCATTTCTCCCACGCGAATCTTTAGGTCAAACACTCGTCTCCTTGTTCCAATTAATGTGTCAAATAGCTTGTGTTCAAATGCCTTCACAGATGCTGGTATGCAGTTAGAGAACAGTCATTTATCTCTAGCATCTGGATTCAAATTTAATTTAAAATGGGTAGCGTTCTGTTGCTATTGAAGTACAGATTCCTTTTTAGTATTGCACCTCCAACTTGAGTACGTACCATTTTATGAAAATATAAGTTGTGTTGAAGGGGTTAATTCCCATTATAACACAGATGTGAATCAAGTCGCTGTTGTGCAGCAATAGAATTTTTTTGGTATTGGTGCAATTTTGTTTTGATTCATTACTGATTAATCAGCAACATCTATAACTATTTGATGTTCCTTACAGTTCTGAGCTTCGCAGCCCATAGCTGCCCATACATGATTGGGTTGAGCAGTAGATATGGGAGAAAAATCCCAGTTTTCAACCCAGACTATGTAACTTGTACTTAATTGGGGGCTTTTTGTTTGGAAGATCTGCATACTTGCAACACACATTGACATTGTTTAGAATTTGTATTTTAAATGCATCAGTTATCTTAAATAGTAATAGCTTTAATAGTAGTAGTTATCAGCATAAGAACTACAAATGAACATTAAAACTAAATCGATGAAAGTCGGGAAACAACAATGCTGTTATTGTTAATCTCACATTCATAGATGTAAGTACACCCATGTGGGAAGTAAGATGCTGACAGCTTGAATTTGGAAGACCTTAACTTGTCATTAAAGCATTTGGGAATAAAAACAAGAGTTTAAGAGTTGGGACTCCTAAACAGCATTAACCATAGTTATTCAAATCAGAATGAAATGTTACTGCAAAAAGGTTTTTGGAAACATTACCAGACAGCTCCAAAGCCTATTATCTAATTGGGGAAAAGGGGATAATGGTGTGGGTATGCATATCAAATGCCACCAGAATTGCAACTCAATGCCGCTTAATGCAGGACACTTCTGGAAGTGTAGAAGGTATCATCTGAAGTAGACAAAGATGTGTATAAACCTTGTATGGGTAACCAGCTTTAGATGAAATGGACCAGCAATTGTTGCTCTCTTGGAATCTTTGTGCCGTTTATGATAGTGTATTGAGTGAGTGGAAAAAATATGTAAAATTTTGGTAGGTTGAAAAATGCTTTGACATTGTAAATTCTTGTAGCTTATGAATAGCCATAAAAAGCCAAGTTGGCAGGTTCAGTAGAGGGCATGACTTAGTCATACTTCAGGAAATGTTACAATTTAAGAGTTGACTTGTAAATGTTTCCATCTCAATTTGTATAGCTTTAGTTTCAATAATTTATCACCATAAGAAATTGAGGTTATTTATCAGCATTAGTATCTTTAACTTATTGTGAAAAGAGCTATTGCTGGTACCTGCACGTGCATGATCCTTCAACTTATCAATCTCCCTGCTATAACTTCATTCAACTCTGGAAACTTTAATGAAATTCTCTAATCTGGCATCCTGTTACAGTGGCTTAAATATTCTTAATAGTAGAAATGGAAAGTTGTAGTGGAGAACATCACATTTTTGTCCTGTAAATACTTTTGTTGGCATTTTGCAAAATTGAGCAAGAAACATGAGTTTATTTTATTCTAGCCTAAAGTTGCTGATTAAATTGAGTATTCTCTCAGCACATGTCCCTTGTGTCTTACAATGCTCCATTAAAAGGTTCCTAATAAGGGGCATTTTTAATGTTAATACTAATACCAGATTAGTATTAACATTATTCTAGGCTACCAAAGGTCCCTCTGTGTTAATTATGCTATAGCTCTTGCCTCCAGCGAATCAGTAGGTTCTGAAGAAAACTAAATGCATTTAATTGGAATTGGTTTATTATTGTCACATGTATCAAGGTGTGTGAAAAACTTGCATACTGTTCATATAAATCAATTTATTATGCATTGCCTTGAGGTATTACAACTAAAGCAATAAGAGAATGCAGAATAAAGTGCAACAGCTACAGAGGACGTGCAGTGCAAGGTCATGATGAGGTAGATTGTTAGGTCAAGAGTCCATCTTATTGTACTCTCAATCCTTGTGCGTGGTTGCAACCTAAACTTGGGTGATTTGTGAATGTGACTATTTGTGTGCTTTCAATATGGAGTCAGAATTGTCATGGCACAAAATGGAATTTTTTGTCCTGTTGAGTCTGTGCTTTTGTTGTGCAGTCCATCAGTCCCATTCCTTTGTGCTTTCCTTGTGCCCCTGCAAATTATTTTTCCCTCAAATGCATTATCAACATTGATTATCTCCCTTTCCACCACCCTTGAGTTTCACATCATTACTACTTTGAATGTTTTAAAAAAAAATGCAAGGGAAAACATTTCATGTATTTTTTTTTGCCCATCAAGTAATTTGTCCTTGAACCAAATCTGAAATCGTAAAAACAAATGTTGCTGGAAATACACACCAAGCCAGACAATAATTGCAAATGGGATAAAATTATCATTTAAAACTTTAATCTTAGAAAAAGTAGACAGATGCAATATTTCTTTAATGGCGCAAGGTTGAGGAGAAAGGTTGATGCTTAGTGGGATTAGGGTGTTTTTGTGCATAATTGCTGAAAGTTAACCTACATGCTTAGCCAGCACTTAGGAAGAAAAAGGGTATGTTGGCCATTCTTCCATGGAGATTTGTGTGAATGAATTGAGTCATCTTGTTACAATTATACATTGTCCTGGTGTGACTGCATCTGCATTATGTACAGGTCTGGTCTCCCTACCAAAGAAAGAATATACTTTGAAAGATGGGGTAGAGTGAGGTTTCAGCAGCTGGTTTCCTAAGGTGCTGGTTTTGCTGTAAGTGGAGAGATTAAGTAGGTTGTATTCCTGTGGTGCGTAAAGGAGCTGATCTCACTGAGATGTACAACATTGTAATTGGGCTGAAGAGGATAGCTACCCCAATGGGTCTTTCTTGTACGCTTGTTTTAAAGGCAAACTGGGCCTACCATCTTTACTGGCAATTTACTTCAAGGACTGGCACCCCTGAACATGCCCTTGCCTCTGACCACAGCAACTGGCTATCTTGAAGAGTTTTTGAGGATAGTATTCATTTTCAGGAACATTTCCATTCATTCCACATGAAGGGCAAATGACTGAATGTTGTACATCTCCAGCTTCCCAATGGTTCTGCCACCTCCTATGCTATCATGGCTACTCTAATAGAGAGTACTGTTCTATATATCCTTTATGCTAGATCACTATCCCAATACTCCCGCAAGCAGCAACATCCCCAACTTGACTAATGTAGGGGTATAGGTTCTTCAGTATTGCTACTTGCAATGCTTAGTAATAGAGATAAGCTGTCAACAGAGCATTCTTTATAGAAAGCAGTAAAATTCCAATTAACAATAGTATCTGGTAATGTAATGTGTCAAAAGTCACCATGTGCTACACTGAGGTCTTAAAGGTCCTTTTTAGGTAGTCCCTCAGATTTAAGGACAACTTGTTTCCATTCTGGTTTTTGGGGTCCTGAGGTAGCTGATGAGGTTAATGTCGGAATTGAGAGGCTGAAGATGCCAAATGGATCCACCAGGTGGGTATTTGTAAGATGGTGCATCCCTTCTGCCACTTACGTGGGACTGCTCTCGACATGAATTTGAGATACTTGGCACCATCCCAAATACTCCTCCACTAGGCATGGTTGTCATCATTGAATAATCTTAAAAACATTTACACTTGTGCAGATAAGATAAATGATGCAGACAGAATAAAAACTCGACTTATAAATTAAAACCAAGTGTTTTCTGTTTTTTATAATGAATGATATGCAACTTGGTTCTATAGCTTCTGGGAAAATGTTTTTACTGCCTGCTGTCTTCCATTTGTTGTACACATGTCTGTTAATTTGAACTTGTAATACAGAGCAAACATTTAAAAATTGGCCTTGTAGGAAACAAACGTTAACAGTCGTGGCACTGTCAGATGTTGGAGCAAAATTAGAAGATTCATAAAAGTGAGTTAAGAAATTTCACCTCCTTTCAGTTCTAAAAATTGTGAGACTTTGCCCATTGATTCTTGGATTCTTAGTCAGTCTTGAATTCTTCGTTAGGAGAAACATCTTCCCTGTTTGTCACCTAAGCAATGCTGTCCGAATTTTGCATGTTTCAGAAGATCACCTCATTCTACTCATAAAATCATGAGGGTAATAGATAAGGTGAATAGCCAGTCTTTTCCTCAGGGTCGGGTATTCCACAACTGGAGGGGGTAGGTTTAAAATGAGAGGGAAAAAGTTTAGAGGGAACCTGGTGGGCACCATTTCACCATAGACGGTGGTGAGAATATGGCACAAGCTGACACAGGCTGTGGTAGAGGCAAGTACAATCGTAACATTTAAGAGGCATTTGGACAGTAACGTGGAGAGGAAAGGGTTCGAGAGACGTGGGCCAAATGCAGGCAAATGGAACCAGCTCAATTAGACAACCTGGTCGGTATGGGGATAATTTGGGCCGAAGGCTCTGTTTCCGTGCTATGTTGCTCTGCCAAACCTGACATCTCAGAAACCATTCTGGTGAATCGTTGCTACACTGTCACTGTAGCAAGTATATCACCGTAGGAAAGCAGGCTGATTGTACAGAATACTTAAGGTGCTGCGCAACTAAGATCCTGCATTATTATAGCAAGGCATCCTTAACTCTCACACTTAAATCCACTCAATAAAAGCCAGCGTACCATTCGCCTTCCCCATGTCTTGGTGTTTCTTAGGTAGTCCCTCGGAATCATTACTGCTCGCTGTACCCATTCGTTCCAATAATTTGAATGTCAGGACACCTTCGGAGTAAGGGCATTTTTAGCAATTTTTGATGAGGGATGTCATCCAAGAGCGAGTACAGTAACTATCTGTACAGAATTCTCACGTGGTACGTTTGAAAATAAATCTGCGTAAAACTATTCGCATAATATCATGGGAACAGGTCTTTTCGGAGATCTCGGTGTGGAATACGGTGACGTAATGGGGCCTTGAGGGCGGTCTCACTGTCATTGGCTGATTCAGTGACGGCCGCTGATTTCAAGCATTTCACGGGTGAGGGCGCATTGACCGGGAGCGGCGGTTGTTCTCCAGTGTAGCTGCAGCCTTCGGTCCGTCTTGGAGACTCCGGTAAGTGGCTGGATGATGCCTGAAGGTGGGCCGGGTTCGCCATGGAGCAGGGTTGGGGTTGTGGAACAGTGGCTGTTGGTTGTGCGGGTGGGTTGGGGAGCAGGGCAGAGGTAGGTTTGGGAGTGTGGGGCCGTGAGTCCGCAGTCCCCCTTCGGCCGGCAATCCGACCGTTAATAAAAAGCTCACGGGGAGGGGGAGATAAGTGCCCTGAGTTTAAATACAGGGTAACGAGGCGGCAGAGCTGAGGCTTACTGTCACTTCTGTGGTGAGGAAGTGGGCTTCGTGTGATCGACCGCTAGAGAAGGGTCGAATGTGAAGGTCTAACGCTGACGGGTAAAAGGCGATGAGACACGCCCTTCGGTACCGGGGCCCATGTCTGCTATTTACACACCGCCTCCTCCTGTCCTTTATCCCCACTGAGTTTTTAATGTAACTTCATTAAAACGAAGCTTTATCTCCGTTTCTTTCTCCGTAGGTACTACCGGACCAGTTGGGTGTTTCTAGCATTTTGTTTAAATTTAAATTTTATTTACAGCGTGGTAACAGGCCCTTCCGGCCCAACGAGTCCACACCGCCCATTTTAAACCCCAAATT
>JARFYF010000022.1:35780025-35791919 GCA_030265395.1 Rhina ancylostomus | reverse complement strand
TGTACCTTCTCCCTGTGACTGCGTGGGTTTCCTCCCACATTCCAAAGAAGTGTGGGTTAGGAAGTTGTGGGCATCCTATGTTGGCACCGGAAGCGTGGCGACACTTGCGGGCTGCCCCCAGAACATTCCGCGCAAAGCTGCATTTCACTGTGTTTCAGTGTACATGTGATTTAAGAAATCTCATCTCTTTAAGCACATTTTTGTGATGCAGATGTTTTTTATCGTCATTGGAATAAACTTCATTCTAAAGGGCAAGTCTAATTGTCATTTGGCAAAATCATGTAATGATCAGAGGGACAAACAGTATTTCAAACAATATATTTGAAATATGTAAGTATGAAATTGAAAGTGAGAAAATGTATCTGGGGTGTAAAAAAAAAACCCAAAAAATGTATAGACCTTAACTGTCATTGCTATTGGTGTCTTCCCAACTACTTATCAATGTACTTGAGTCTAGGACTGATTATATTTCTGGTTTTCAGTTTTTGCTGCTTAATTCTAGATGTTCAAGAATTTGCCACCTCAATTTTTTACTCAATTGTGATAGCTCTTAAATATGTAAAAAAAATTTCCAGTATTTTTGTATTACATACAATTGTACTTCAATAACACCTATTTTATCCATAGACAATGACTCCATTGAGAAAACCAAAGAAAATGTGAAAAATGAATGGTAAGATTTTCATTTAAGTTGCCAACTGAAAAGTGCTCAAATTGGTTCAAATCCTTTAAGTATTTTTAACCAAAGGGGGCTGTATAGAAATGTGTATACATTTGTGTATTATCTGAAGGTATCTCTTCCCACACACCTGCATCATTATTACTGACATCATTCAAAGATAAGCCGTTTTGTCTCTCCCTGCATGCGAAGTCTCTATGACCTCATTCAAAAATCTGTCAGTTTCTATATGTGCTGATGATACTCTGTCAAGCCATTTCCTGTCTCCAATTTGTCAGGATTATCTATTCACTAATCCTTAATGAGCAGAGATTTCCCTTTTTTTATTCACCCGTAATCTTTATCTTCAGTCTCCAAATTTTGTTCTCTTGCTGATTTAATCTTTTTTAGTTACTTTTGTTTTTGAAGTCACACCAACTTCTGGACTGGCTGTTCTCATGACTGTAACTTTTTTCAACCTGTGTGTCCTGAAGCCATCATCCATGCCTTTGTAAGCTGAATTTGATTATTCCAATGTACACTTGATGATCTTTACACATTCTACCCTCCAAATCAAACCACACCCAAAATCCTTTTGTCCTAATTTGGGAGTTGAATATTGCTGGCAAAGTCACTTTAGTGCCCTTGAGCAGATAATAATATTTTTTTTGAACTGATGCGGTCCTCCTTGTGAAGGTTCTCCCCTACACAGTTTGGTTGAGAGCTCCAGTCTCTACGCAGTGACATTAAAGGAGTTCCAAGTCAGGATGGTGAGTGACTTGATAATGATGTAGCACATAAACCCTTTTTAGTGGTAGAGGTCATTGGTTTGGAAGGTGGCATTGGTATGACCTAAGTTAGTGTCTGTAGGGCAGTTCATGGATGGCAGACAGTGCATACATTGTGTGCCTATGGTGTAGGAAGTGAATGTTTAGGGTATTGGATAGGGTGTTAGTAAAGCAGACTTCACTATCCTGATAGTGTTTAACTTCTTGAGAATTGTTGAAAATTGCACTAGATTATTCTATCACACACCTGGTGCCCTGTGCAGTGATAGGAGACAAGTTATTTGCTACAGGATAACCAGCCCTTGCCATGCTTTTGTAAGTGCAATATTTGTGGCTGATCCAGTTGAGTTTCTGGTCATGTTGACTTGCAAGATGCTGTTATGGGACTTGACAGTAGTAATGTGTTGGGTAGGTGCTTAGATTTTCCTGCCAGACCTTGCCTAAACATTATAGTCATGCTGCATACAGCTTTGGCTTGCTTCATTTGATGAGAAATTGTGGATGATACTGAACTATGCAATCATTAGTGAACATGCCCGCTTCTGATCTTTATTAATGGGGCAGAAGATTACCACTGGAATATTGTCTGGAGGAACAAGTGGTCATGTTCTGAAGCTAGGATGGTTGATCTCCAACAACCACAAATAGCTTCTTTAATGTGAGGGATGACGCCAACCATTGGGTGTTTTCCCTTTTGCTCATTGACTTTAGTTTTACCAGGACTCCTCATTGCTGCACTTAGTCAAAAGCTGCCTTGATGTCAAAGGGAGTCTTCCTTGCCTCTCCTCTGCAATTCAAATTTTTTCCTACTTTTGGCCAAGGTTGTTATGAGGTCTGGACTTAAAGGTTTTAGTGAAAGCTAGTTTGGTTATTGGTGAGTAAGTGTCACATGATGGCACTGCCAATAATGCCTTCCAATCATTATGCTGATTGAGGGTAGACTGGTAATTTTCTAAATTGGATTTGTCCTTTTTATGAACAGGATGTACCTGGCCAATTTTGCCTATTGTCTGGTAGATGCCACTGTAGTATTTATACTAGAACTGCTTGAATAGAGGCACACCCAATTTTGGAGTACAGGTCTCCAGTTCTACAGCTGGTATATTGGTTAGGCCTGTAGTCCTTGCCGAATCCAGTGCTTGATGTTGCATGGTGTGAATTGATTTGGCTGGCATCTGTGGTGTTAGAGATCCTCAACAGAAGCTGTGATGATTCCCTTGGCACTTTTGGCTGAATGTTGCTGCAAATGCTTAAGCTTTCTTTGTACTCATCGTCACTGAGAATGTTCATGGAGCCGCCACCTCATTATTAGTTATCTAGTTGTTGTCATCCCCAGCATTTGTGGGGACTGCAGAGCTTTTATCTGATCTGTTGGTTGACAGAGAGCTTGGCAAAAAAAGTATACAAGAAGCAGCTCTCTAGCAGACATATAGTCATAGCTGTAGAGTGATACAGCATGGAATTCAGTTCAACCCACTTAGTCCATGCCAACCACTGAGCACCCATTACACAATCCCATTTTATTCTCCCCACATTCCCATCACCTCCCTCCAGGCTCTACCACTTGCATGCACATTTTGGGGCAATTTATGGTGACAAATTAACCTCCACCTGCATGTCTTTCGTATGTAGGGGTGAAAACTGGAGCACCCAGAGGAAATGCATGCTGACAAGATGAACATACAAATGCTACACCAACTGTACCAGAGGTCAGGATTGAACCTAGGTCATTAGACCTGTGAGGCAGGAGCACTACTAGCTGTGCCACAGTTTCACTTGGCATCTAATTTTTAGGTGTGCCCCTGCTGTAGGCATGCCCTTTAAGTCTAATTAAGGCAAGGTTGATCCCCTGGCTTGATAGTGAATTAAATGCTGGACCATGAGATTATAGGTCATGGGAAAGTACATTGCCACTGCTGCTGATTGTCCACTGTGCCTTATGGATGACTGGATTTGAGCTGCCAGATGTTCTAATGTTTTATGCAATTGTAGTGGCACATTATACACTGAAGAGTGGCCTCTGTAAGCACAAGGTTTCACCTCTAGGACTGAGGTAGGCACTTCTACCAATACTATAAAAGGACAGATGTTTCTGTTGTAGGTAGATTCCTCCAGGACTAGTATGTTTGTGTCTTTTTGATTTGCCAGTCTGCGAGCTATATCCTTGGCCAGCTCAATCAGTGGTGGTGTTACCAAGCCACTCTTGGTTACAGACATTTGAGGTTCTTTTCTCTCCCTCAAAGTACATTCTGTGCCTTTCCTCCTCTCTGCTTCTTTCAAATGATATTCAGTGAGTCATTTAGTCATCAGCTGAGGATGATGTTCATGATGGCATCAGGTGAAACATGGGCAGGGAAACCTCTTGCGATGAGGCTTCATGGAGTCTGGAGCTGATATTGAAGATTTTAAGGACTACCCCATCCTGCCTGTAAACCATGGTGCTGCCAGCTACTCCTTGGTGAACCATACTGCTGGGGGATAGGGCAAAATGGGGTTTTGATATCGGAGTCTGGCTCAGTCCCAAAGGTACAAATCTGTGAGGGTGACTGACAAGTTGTTGCTTGATGACAGTTATTTAAGAAATGGCCATATCAAACTTGTTTGAGGCAAGTATGAGGTCAATAGAAGTAAGTGTGAAGATTTTCTTGTTATTAATCTCATTGGCTTAACATTACTAAAAGGCTTAGAATCATTCATTGCCCAACTTTTGTAGCAAAATATTGAATGTTAGTGGACACTTGAAAACTGCCATATCTTGTCATTGCAGTGTTGAAGCAATTTCATGCCCAGTCCTTGAACCTGAGCAATCAGAAGAGAAGTTGCCAGCTGCATCGGTAGATATAATATTAAAAAAAGTCTTTCTAACAGTTTTGTTGTTTAATTTGTATCTTATCACACTTTTGATACCAAGATTGAGTTGTTTATTTGTATATAGGCTTCTGAAAAAGATTGTAGTAACTTGCAAAATACCACAAAAATTGCCATCAGCAATTTGGAGAATATGGCTTTTGCTGCAGTTAAGCCCCAAGCCTGCAGGACCTCATCGAGAATTCAAAGGAAAGGTCTGTATATATTTCATTTTATAGGCCACTGAAGCTCAGCATGGTTGCATTGTTTTGAGTTACTGTGTTGCTTTGAATTTTCTGCACAAAATACATTGGAGCTTGCAGAAAGCTTCATTGGAAGGAGCAATCAAGCACATTCTATAGCAGGAATAGTTGAGATTTTCTTATTTCTTTAACATTTGGTCATTTTGCAAGAAAATAATCTTCCAATAGGCAGAATGAAAGAATGACATTTGCTGTTGTATTTTCTTAAAAGTAGCTTTGTAGCAACAGCAGCTGTTTCATGTACTAGAGTATGTGCTGTTCTATCCACATAATTGTTTTTAGATTAGACTAATATCAGCTGAACTTAGAGCAACAATGCTGCCTTGACATGAAATCAAATTTGAAATGTGTGATAATTCCTCCAGATTAGTAATAATTTGCATTAACTTGAATAAACATTCCAAATTTTTCCTTTTAATATAAAAGGTATAAGCGATGAAGAAAAGTTAACTTGTATAAAGGCTGAAATGGTTTGGCTACTTCAAATTTTACATTCAAGAGTCCTATTACTACCTTATGGAGGATCCTATTGGATGCTTGCTTCCATTAAGTATTCATTAATATGTCTCCCTTCCCTTTTAGCACCATTCCTTTAAAATCTTCTCTATTTTCTGTAGAGGTTTTTGCAAATGCCATTGCGTTTTTAAAAAAAAGTCACGTGCAACATTTCAAGTCATTGCCTCATATTCATAAGAACTGAAAAGCCTTGCTCTTCCAAATTATTCCCAGTCATTTCTTGTCCTAAAACTATCTTGTTCTCCTGGACTGTCCCCTTTCAGAATCCTCTGTTTTGTTTCATTGAGATTGCCTCTCAGTATGGACTTATTCTGCTTAATCTTTCTTTACAAATTAACTCTCTCTCTTCCATAGATTGTAAATAGCTGAGATGCCAGCAGTGATCACATAGTCAACTGACAGGATTCATCTTGCAAATCTGAAAATAGTATTTATCTGAAATCTCATTGTTAATCAATCCTCAATACTAGTTTGACACCCTTAAATGAGTCATATTGTGCAGTAACTTATTAGGTGGCACCTTGTTGAATCTCATCCATCGGTGATATTGACCCAGTTTTTCCCTCCCCATGAACACTGCCTCATCTGCTGTTGGCATATCCTATAGCCTTTGTACCCTTTTCCATGTTCCTTTCTTAGTACTCTTGCTGTCTAGCTGCCATAGCTTTTGTTCTGTTTTTCTTACTGCCTCTGACTGGATGACTTCTATAAGTTGTCCCCATGGCAAGCCTTCCCTTTGCTAAGTGTTTCCAGTGTTTCCTGTTTTATCATTGAATATATTGTATTCAATAGTTCTCCTTTATCCACCCTACCTGTTACATTTTGGAGAACTCCAAAATTGGTTAGCTGCATTGCCAAGTCATGTGTTTTTGTAGTTTTCTGTTTGTATATTTGATTCCTGGCAGGCTGGATTTATTAGCCCATAAATCCTGTTTATTTTTCTTCTCTTGAATAGCAATGTTATACTTTGCTGTCTTCTAGACTCTTGAGACCCTTTTTTTAAAAAAAAAGTATGGAATTTTTGAAGACTCAATTAATTCTGCAGCCACTTTATAGAATCCTAGGATGAGATCAGTTCCAGGAGATTTTTTTGGCCTTGGACCAATTAATTTGTCTGGTACATTATCTTCATTGAAACCAAATGTTTTAAGTTCCTCATTGTCTTGTGGCTACTTAATATTTTGAAATGCTTATATTAGAAGGCATACAAAATATTTGTTTGACTGATCTGGCATTTTTTTTGACTTCCCTCATTCATTAATTTCCCTTGCTCAACCAAATTTTTGCTATGCTCTCTTTTGCAAGTAAGATTGGATTAGAATAGTGCTAAAACTGTTGGAAGTATCTGATGCCTAATGCTTAAAATTGCAGTGATTGAACAATGAGCAAGACCGGAGAGAAAAGGGGACTCATTCCTTGGTTTACTTTTTCAAATGCTCATCAAGGGGAATCAGGTGACACACAAGAAGGGGAATGTACTAGGTTGAAATCTAAATAAGTGGTTCTTCAGTTTTTGAAGCTAGGTTGTAACAGTTCCAGTTACTGAAATAGGATTTCCTTGGCACTTGATATTTTGATTCTTGTGTATTTAATTTTCACAGATAGCATTAATTCTGGTAAATTGAACTCTGCCAACCAGACTGATGGGTGAGTTTCTGTGTGATCTATTATAATGCTAGGTTTTAACTGCTTTCTGAGCCTAATGTCCTAAAATTTAAATGTGGTGCTGGTAATCTGATCTTTCTATTGACTTGTACTTCTAGCTTCAAATACTAAACTGCTGGTGTACTTGTTGTTCTGCATGTCTGACATTACAAGATGATCATAAATTTTCACCAAATATCAGGAAGACCAAAGCAATTGTTTTTTGGTTGCTTCCCAAGCTGTGGACTCCCTGATATGTTTGAAACTGAACCAGATTATTTGTATCCTTTTGGTGTTAAATTTAACGTTGTACAGATATATAACAGAGATCATTTTAGTCTCTAATATCACTTGCATATCTCCTACTCCTAACAGCTACCTTGCCTTGATTTACCTGCTTTGAAAACCACATTCATTGTTAGCTCTAGACTAAAACAATGGACTGAGTTGTGCTGACTGACAGTCAGCCTATGAACTTCCAATCTCCATTTAACCTTCATTTCTCTGTTGCTGTCTTGCACTCGCTTCCAGTTAAGCAGAACCTTGATTTTTTAAAGTACTTGTTCTTGTTTTCAAATCTCTTAATACCTTGTCTCTTGTTACTCTTCATAACCTTGTTCAGCTTGCTAACCCTTAAAGATTTGTCATAGTTAAAGGGAGAGATTCTACCACTCACCTACAAACTTGGGGTAAATTATTGTGGCAAATTATCTAAGATTACAGAATGCTTTAGATCAACTGGAAAAATGAGCCAAGCAATAGCAGATGGAATTTGGACGAGTGCAAAGTGTTGCATTTTGGTCATGAATCCGAGTCAGAAATGGTACAGTAAATGGCAGGACCATGGAGAGTGTTGCAGAACAGACCTTGGGGTACAAATACATAGTTCCCTGAAAATTGCAACACAGGTAGGGTGGTGAAGAATATGTTTGGCATGCTTGCTTTCATCAGTCAGGGCATTGAGTATAGGAGTTTGGATGTTATGTGGCAACTATATAAGTTGTTGGTGAGACTGCACTTGGCGTACTGTGTGCAGTTCTAGTTGCCCAGCTATAAGAAGGATGTCATTAGGCTGGAAAGGATGCAGAAAGTTTAATAAGGATGTTACTGGGACTGGAGGGCTTGAGTTTACAAGGAAAGGTTGGGATTTTTTCCCCCTTGAGTGTTGGAGTTAGAGGGGTGACCTCGTAGAGGTATGTATATAACATCATGAGGGGCATAGATAAGTAGAATATTCGGTCTTTTTCCCAGGGTAGGGGAATCTAAAACTAGAAGGTGCTCAAGATGAGGGGAACATTTAAAGGGGACCCAAGGAGCAACTTGTCCACACAGGGTGGTGGGTATGTGGAACGAGCCACCAGAGGCTGTGGTAGAGGCAAGTACAATTACAATGCTTAAAAGACACTTAGACGAGTACATGGATAGGAAAGGTTTGGAGAGAGATATGTGAAATGCAGGTTGGAACTGAACCCAAGTCTCTGAGAGGCAGTGGCTCTACTACCTGTGTCACTGGGCCACCTCATCTCCTAATCTTTTCCATTTCTGGCTCTTAATCATTCCCAATCTAATTGCTCCACATCATGCAGTTTCTTCAGCTGCCAAAGCCTAAAGTTCTGAAATTCCCTCCCTAGACTCTGCTTACTTTTAAAACCAATCTTATTAGTCAAGTTTTTGGTCATCTAGTCGACTGTCACCCAATGTTATATTTCACAAAATAACTCCTTGTAAAGCACCTCAGATCACCCAGCATCCTTAATGTAGCAAAGTTATTGTTACCTGTTCTGGATCATGAAAGGAGATTGAACTATATGAGAAAAGCAGCTATGGTTGTATCAAAAATTATTTTATGGTCTAAGAATCCATTTTCTCCAAAAATAGTTTGTCACAATTTTTATTGAGGTTGTGGATAATCATCCCTGAATTGTAGAAAATAGTCTGTTTGCCCTCTGGTAAGAGGGTGAAGGTGGGGTTAAGCTTTGATTAAATAGAGACCTGTCTTTAAAAATATCTTGTTTAAAACTTGTTATTACTGATCATTTTTCCTCCCCCTCATTTAATTGCATAATTATTTTCCATCCTGCATTTATTTCCAAAGTAATTGCCATAAAACTAAATTTTTTTAATACTTTCGCTGTGGCAACAAGACCAGTATACAAATACCCTTAAGGGAAAAGAGAATATGATTTTAAACAATGAATCAATGTTAACTGTAAAGCATGGGTATGGAAAACAGTTATTACTGAATCCTATTATATCAGATGTATAGGATAACGCTATGTCGGTTATCAGATATGAAGCTGCTTTACCTTCCTATGTTGCTTTCTTAGATGTAAGGGTAGTTGCGAACATGGAGTGGAACGCATATCTAGTGATTTTGGGGTATTGAACAGTGAGGATTTTCATCTGGCTTCACCACCTATTTCTACCAGTAAGGTAATTCTTGACAACATGATTTTCCATAATTTCTGAATTGCTTTAAGATTACTTTTGAGAATGAGTGATAAAGGATGCTTTCATTTATTCATTTTATCCTTGTTATAAGTAAATAATGGTGTCATTTTCTTGTATATTTTTCTCTTGTTTTGAGAACACAGCCAAATTGGTCTATTGATTGTGTGCTGCTTCTACAGAGAATTCATTTTTCCTATTTCTTCTGTCTTTTAATGTACCCCTTTTGTTTCAAGTATTTACCACTTTTCAGTGATGAAAAGATTCCAAAACCTTTTGTGCAAGTTAATCACTCCCTTATAACATTTCTCCAGTCAACTCATCTCAATTAAATGTGAGGTTTTTATTTAAGTTTGCATTCAAGTAATGGGTACTCTTGTTATGGAAGTCTATTTCTCTTGCTGCCCATTAATTCTTTGCTCTTTCTAACAAAAGCCAAGTTTCCTACTGCTTTAGCAACTTTTTAAATTTTTAGTAAACCCTTTTAAAGCCAGTCAATAGCTTTGTCTAAAACTGTAATTTTTAGTTGGGAATGAGTTCTATCCCATTCTATACAACATTGATGGTTGCTTAACTATATCCACCCTCGGCCACTTAAAAATGTATTGACACATCTCCCTTCAACTGTTTGAAATGTACTTTTGGAGCTATACTTTTTTGTTTCCTCAGTTAGGATGCATGCCTTTTGGAGCTAAATACCTCTTCTACTTTCAAGTGGTACCTGTTCTTATTAATAATTCCTAATCTGTGTTCTTCTGCCAATTTCAGTATGTGAAACCAACAATAAAGGACTTTAATCTTTTCCTTTTTCATTTTTTCTTCTAGTTATCTTTCTAAAAGTAAACATACTAAAATCTATTGCTGCTTGTTTTCTTTTAATACCCCTTTGAAAATTGCCTTTTAATTTTTTTCTTCTGCCTTCACCATTGCTTGTAATGGAAATTAATCAAACTCTGTTCCTAATGCAAGGAAGTCACATTTTGTAGGAATCAGGATCACTGTACTAAAGGCGCCAACTCTTGATTTATAGAATGTTTACTCTTATTGTTCAGTGTGTGTGCACAGAGATTAGAAACAAAGTTCATAATTTGCAGTGTTTGAATAAATATGATTATTTATCATGCTGTAGAAATAATACAGTTCTTGTTGGTTCAAGATACTTTATTTTCAACACTAATTTTGCTTTCCTGTTTTTTTTTTGAACAGCTTTAAACAGTTGAATCTAAAAGCTTCTGTTTCTGGTTCCTCAACACCCATGTCCTATGAAATTACCAAAATGTTTTTTTGTTTTTGTAGGTGGTTCAATCAAAGCACAAAAACTTTCTTCATGCAGTTCAGAACAATCAATTACTGAAGACTCCTGTTTCTGTTGGCCGTTCAATGGTGAAATCCTTCATTAAACGCAAGACTCCAATGAAAGTTGATGCCAAGGTATACTTGTACTACCTTCACTTATTATTTTCATTGCCACAAACAGACCTGAGGTAGCACAATTTAATAGTCTCAGCTAGATTTCTCACTTGCTGGTACTGAGATCTTTGTACGTTGGCCTGTATGTACCAATATATTGTATTCCTTTTGTATTCATTATTTTTAAAATATCCCAGTCTATACATAGAAATACGATCTATAAAGATTCTTTTGAGGGTTGGTATGAAAAGGGTTCCAGCATTCTGGTAACATTTTCCTGACATTCCTGGTTTGTAATGTACTTCATACACTTGTGCCTTTTTCCAAATCAAGATTTCTATATCATCATAACTGGGAGTGCCCAGGCCATTTTTTTAATCTAATTAGTTCAAGAGATAAAATTGGGTAGATAATGCATTTGATATTAATGCGAGTACAATTGACACTGGCACTATGAGTTAAATGTGCACTCCCACTATTGTAATTAATTGTAATGGTTAATTTATCACTACATGAGGTAAAATTTATCTAGTTTATATGATCTAGCTTCTAATTATCCAGTGTATACTTTAGGAAAAGGAGATGATCCGTCTGGCAACTCTTAAGAAGAAACAAGAGCAAGAAGAAGAAAGAATACAGAAACTAGAGGAAGAGAAAAAGCGCAAATTAGAAGAGCTTAAAAAGTAAGCACATTCAAATCTAAATGCAGTATTCTAAATAAGGTCAGCTGAGCATAGGGAACATTCTGATAAAATGTTTAGATCATGAATCTAATCACCCATGGTAATTATTGCCAGTTTTTCTCCTGTGCCATTGTTTTGCACCAGAAACCTCCCTTCTTGCTCTCCTGGTTACAGTTACAGCTGTGACGCAAAATCAAGAGACATTTTGATATCCTTGCTGATTTTCTTTGAAACAAACCAATGATTCATAATTCTTTTTAGAATCGCTTGCTATCTTTTGTGGAATACCTCAAGATTATTTGTGTTTAATTTAAGTTACAAAGCAGGAATTGAATTATTGCTTCTGGATGTCTCTATGCATGGTTTTCTGTAAAGTTCTGATAACAACTGATTTTACATTTCTCCCCCTCAGAAAACGGGAGCTGCGGCTGAAACGTACTTTAGAAGCTCGTTCCCGGGATGAGAAGCAAGAGAAGAAGAAAAATAAAATTGAACAAAAGATTTCTCAAACTGATAAAAATGAAAAGGTGTGATTCCAAAGGCATGCTTATTGATAATTTAATTTGCAATTAATTTCCCTGAGTGTCAATGGTAGAATTGGGGTGGAGTTAATGGGCATGAGAGAATATTGGTTAAA
>JARFYF010000022.1:35689912-35705085 GCA_030265395.1 Rhina ancylostomus | reverse complement strand
AAAAGGAAAAGACAGCTTCTAATCTTTCACATCTTCTAATTTGAAAATTGCCACTTAAATACTGAAGGAGCTGAGAGAGGAAGCCAAAATATTATGCACCAATTATTGTAACATCTATGGAGTTGAAAATTACTAAAATCTCTAATTAAGGATAGAGTGATAGAACACCTTGAAAGTTTTCAGCTGATCAGAGAGAACCAGCATGGATTTGTGAAGAGGTCATGCTCGACACCTGACTTAAATTGTGAGCAGGAAAAAGTCAATTGATATTATTTATATGGACTTCCAAAACACATTTGAGAAAGTTCCTCATGAGAGGTCAGTAAACTTCATGGATTTGACAGAGGATTTTTGACCTGGTTTGGAAATTACTGAGTAGCAGAAAAACGGAATAGGGAAAATGGACAGACATGCTGGTAGCAAAGGATGATTGGTGATCCCAAAGATGTATGTTGATTCCATAATTCTACCCTATGCACAAGTAACTTTGAAATAGAAAATCACATAGCCAAGATCGTCAGATACATGAGTAGACAAAATTGTAAGTGGCATAGATGGAAGCATCACCTTACAAAGAGATATTAATAAATTAAATGCATGGACAAAACCATGACAATTGAATTTCAATGTAGGTATTGCTTTGGTACTTAAAATCATTATTAGAGCATATTCTTACAGGTAGCAGGGTGATAGGAATTGTACTCGGGAGATAGCTGTGGGAAACTAGGCTTGAGAGGATTTTCAGGAACGGAGTTATAAAGCACTTATAAATGCAAAGGAAGCTTTTTCTGCAAATGACAAATTATAGTGAGTTATTTTTAAATCTGATGATGATAGACTTTTTAATAATCAAAGGGTGAGTCGGCTTGGTTCAAAATTTAACCAATGATATGATTGGATGACTTGATGAGATAAGTGGCTTGTTTTTGTTCTCATAAAGCTTTCTAAGGGATCTTGTATCCAAAATAAATTATTTCCTTGGCTAAAGCAGTTACTGTTCACAAAGTAACAAGATGAATGTGAAGTGCTGAGATGTAGCAAAATGCCAATATAAATGCAAGTCTTTTTACCTCGCAATCTACGGGAGTTTAAAGCACAGGTGAACAGTGGGGGAGAAATATGTTCAGGTGAGGGAACAAAACAATAGTAAGAATAAGTAAAAAGTAAATGGAATGAGTGAAAAAAGAAATAATCATTTGCATAAAATTCAATGAGAATAATCAAAGTGATGAAGTGATCTTTAGTTTGCTTAGCCCACATTCCCACTTCACAGGAGAAACAAGAAACTGCAGATGCTGGAACTTCACATCTGGACTTCACTTACCTGTAGGTGCAGCTGAGAGTGAGGTAAAGCAGCATAAAGATGAGGAACTCCTTGTACAATAGTTTATATATGCTGCCCTTCCACTGCAATAATAACTTGGAAAACCCGCACAAGCGGGCATTGGCCACGCGACTTGTATAGGTTACTGTCATAATGTGACCTAGAAGGAGGGAGACAACCTGAATTGATGCCAATGAATAATAATTTGAGAACAAAACACATGTTATTTCCTTTCCCCTTACCTTTTTTTCTTCTTATCTGTGGGAAGTGGTTCCACAGAGGCTGACCATCACGAAGTACATCAATACTCATTTGTGAGTACCGGAGGAATATTCAACCATAGGACAAGATTTTCAAAGCCTGAGTGTGAACTTGTCTCTTTTTGGAATTTGCACATCTTGTTATTAGTGGAGTTGTTAATAGTGAAAACCTAGGCTAGGTGTTTATTGGAATTTAGCTCAAGAGTAATAAAAACAGAAAATGCGAGAAATACTCAACAGATCAGGCAGCAACTGTGGAGAGAGAAACAGTTAATGTTTCAGGTCAATGATCTATCATCAGAATCAGAAAAAGTTAGAAATCTAAGGTGTTCTACGTTGCACAGAAGAGGTAGAGAGAACAAAAGGAATGTGTTCACTAAGGTGGAGACCAAAAGAGAGTGAATTATACAGATTGTCTTGGTGCTGGCTTGGAGAGGCTTGTTAAATACAGTTGAACTGGAGGACATGTACATAGAAGGAGATGAATGAGCACAGGCAGTGGGGGAAAAAGTGCAGGGATTACGGGATAAAAAATGCTGAAGAATATTGAGGCCAATTCAATGCTGATGCCGCTACCTAGTTAAAATCAGTCAGCTCAACACTGACCAGGGATTGAGGTTGTCATGGCTCAAACTAACATTAATAGATATATCCAAATTGTTAGTTATCTCAGAAATAGCTACTTTGAGACATTAAAATTAAGGCCAATTCAGGTGGACAGGTAAGATTCTATAGCTCTGTTTTCCCCAGTGTTCTGGGATACATTATTCATTAAACCAATAGCTAAAAATCAGATTTCATGGTCATTGTCACATAGCTGTTTTTGGGAGCTTGCCTTGTGCAATTGGCTGTTGCATTTTCTACATTACAGCAGTTGCTATATTTTATGCAGTACTTTCTTGGCTGTAAATTGCATTGAAATATCCTGAAATTATGAAAAGCAAACTAGAAATACTTTTTCCTCACTTGATACATGGACTGTGGATTTTGCTTTTAGTCAAGAAATTGAGATAGTAGATTGGCTTGGAGTATGTGAGAAATCTGCAGAAAGGTTGAAGAGAGCGACTGTATCAGAGAACAGCAGAGTGAAACATCGGATGATATTAGAGAGACTAAGAAGGTAAAGTAGTTCATCACTGGGAAATTTTCTTTTATCGCCCTCAGATAATTACTAAAATCCATAGCATGACAATGGTACCTGAAGTAATTGTGAACTAGACTGCAACATAGAGATCAATTTCCTGCATTTGAATGCAGCGTGGGAAGTATCAAACTCTAATGCATCAAAAAAGTAGCAAAGGATTAGAACCATATGATACAATGAGAATATCTAGTTAACACAGAGTTCAGTAAGAATACCAAGTGTTTAGTCAAGTCACAAATCTATTCTAATCCAGTCGTGTTAAGTATTTTGGAAATCAAAAAAATGAGTATGTCAACTTTTGCGAAAATTTGGGCAGACATAACTTCTGCCTTAACTTGCTGAGTGTAGGCTCTTTAACCAGCCAAAAGCCACCATTGAAAATCTATAATGGATACGAATCTTCACAACTTAATGGACATTCAAACTAATCTTTCTTCCTTCAAATGTTCTTTGAAACAGTCTCTGTTAGTCAGCAAGGTGAAGTGTTGGTAATATCAGTTAGTTACTCAGTCAAATGTCAGTTTAGAAATAGTACTCACTGTTTATATTTTAAGGCTAGAGGCTCTCCTTTCGCTTTCTGCCCGAGTTCTGATTTCCAGAAGGTTCCTGAAGGCTCATTTTTTTTCTCTATGTGTGTGGTAATATGGCAAAAGAAGTACGCTTGGAATTTTGAAACCCTTTCAAATAGTGCTGGTCACTTGACCAGCTAATCTGCAAATTTACAACACAGCTTTGTTCTTGTGCTAATCTCTTTCACTAATATTCTGTTACATTTTCAGTGCTATTTCACAACACAAAGTGGTTAAAACAACTTGTAAAACGAAGCAATTTTTGACCACTGAGGTCCGGAACCTTGAAGGCAGGATTCTTTGTCACAATAAAAGTAACAAATTGAACAAACAAGACAAATAATGGAATTTTAAAATCTTCCCTGTTTTTCTGAAGTCCTAGTTTCACAGTCTTGTGGGTACTCTCCAGTTTATTGGGTTTAGGTGAGTCCACCAGTATGGCCAACCCATATCTTGATTGACCAGCAGGGGTGTCAACACTGAAATGGTCATGCAGAGGTCAGCAGGCCCCAAAAATGGGGTAAGTGGAGTATCGGTGCTCCCTGCCTTCTCCAGACATATTGCTGAACATGAGATGGCATAACAAAAGTAAATTATTTTTGTCCATGATGGACTATTTATTGTTTCTTCCTTATTGATCACTACATACAGTATCAGGTTAAACATAGAATAGTACAGCACAGGAACAGGCCCTTTGTCCCTGGTGTCTGTGCTGACCATGATGCCAGTTGAAACTAATGCCATCTGTCTGCACATGGTCTATATTGATCCATTCCCTGTCTGTTCATCTGCCTGTCTAAATGCCTGTTAAATGTTGCCATCAAGTCTGCCTCCACCACTTCCCCTAGCAGAAAATTCCATGTGCATACTGCTCTTTGTGTAAAAAAAACCTTAAATCTCTTTTAAACTTTCCCTCTCTCACCTTAAAGCTGTCCTCTCTAGTTTTTGACAATATCACCCTGGGTAAAAGACTATCAATCCTATCTGTACCTTGCATAATTTTATATACTTCTATCAGGCTGTCCCTCAGCCTCCGATGCTCCAAAGAAAATAATCCAAGTTTGTCCAACCTCTCTTTATATCTAATACACTCTAATCCAGGCAACATCTGGTTTACCTGTAATACCCTTTGCATTAAATACACTTCAGCCCATCAGCCCCACTGTGTCCATTAACATGTCCATCCTTCCAGCCTTACTTGACCTAACCTCTACCTTCCCCTCAATCTCTCCACTTGCTGACCTATTACTCTGGTTCCCATCCCCCTGCTACACCAGTTTAAACCCTCCCAAACAGCACTAGCAAACCTTCCTAGGAGAATATTCGTGTCCCTCCAGTTTGGGTGCAACCTATCCTTCTTGTACAGGTCCCATCTGCCCTGGAAGACAGTCCAATGATCCATATACCTGAAGCTCTCCCTCCTGCACCAGCTCCTTAGCCACACATTTAATAGTACTATCTTCATATTTCTTGCCTCACTAGCATGTGGCACAGTGAGTAATTCTGAGATTATATCCCTTAAGGTCTTGCTTTTGAATTTTCTACCCAACTCCATAAATTCACTTCGCAGGACCTTCTCTCTCTTCTGCCTATGTTGTTAATACAAATATGCATGAGGACCTCTGTCTGCTCCCCTTCCCCTTTCAGACTGTCCTGTGCCTACTTAGAGACATCCTTGATCCTGGTCCAGGGAGGAAACACACAGTCCTGCAGTCTTGCTGGTGGCCACAGAAATGCCTATCTGTGCCACTGACTGAAGAGTCCCCAATTACTATGGCTTGCCTAGCCTTTTTCCTACCCATGCTGTACAATCGAGGTACCACTGATCTGGCTGCTGTTGTCATTTCTCCCTGAGAGCCTATCACCTCTCCCCCAACAGTATCCAAAAGGGTATACTTGTTTGAAAGGGGAACAGCCACCTAAACTCCTACCTGCGTGCCCCTCCTGTCTGACTGAACCATTGGTGTGACCGCCTCCCTGAAACGCCTATCTATAACACTTCTTGCCTCCTGTATGCTCCTCAGTAAGTCTAACTGCTGCTCCAACTGATCCATGTGGTCTGAGAGGAACTGCAGTTGAACACACCTTGTGGACATAGTTATCAGAGACCCTTGAACTCTCCCTGATTTCTCACATCTCACGGAAGGAGCATACCATTCCACTGACTACCTTTACTGCCCCATTAGTAAAGTAGCAGACTTAAAAAAAAGGAAAGACCTTATCTTGTTGCTGCAAGACCTTATCTTGCCCTATTCACCAAAGCCCAGTGTTCACCAAAGCTTGCACTTTAACACAGCACCAGCACTTCCACCTCAAAGTGGTTCCTCTCAAAATGGCCACTCTAAAATGGCTGCTGTGCTGGAAACCAACTTCCTTTTATTCACTGCTAAGCCTGACAGTAGTAGAACTAACAGCTCCTCACCTGCAAGAGCCTTTTCTAACACCCATTGCTCATCCTTTTTGCTGCTAACCCTTTAGTTTCTTTGAGCTATTTGTGTATGCTTTAGATGATTATATGGTCCAGATAGGCTGATGTTATATACTTTCGAATAAGGGACAAAAATTATTTAGGAAACAAATTTACTTGGTGCCAATGTCCTTGGATAGTGATCCACTTGATTGGTCATTCAGAATAATTGGGACAAATAAGAGCATCCTTTGGAGTTACTTACAGCAGATGGAACGCTAGCATGATGACTGACATGCCATGAGTACAAATCATAAAATTGTGGTAGTATTTCTTACATCTTGCTAGTCATTGAAAGCAATATCTGAAAATAATCTTTTATTGTTGTTTGTAGGGAGCTAGGATAACTGATTGCTACTAATTGATATGTATCATCATCTACCAGCCATGATGTAATTAAACGTGTGGCAAACTTGACAGGATGAAAGCTCTTCTATTGCTTCCATTTTCTTTCCTCCTTACGAGATAGAAATTTGTCCTTGGTTATACCTTCTCAACATGTAATATTTATAGCTTCTAAAATTCAATTCCTTTGACTTCAATGGAGCTGAATTTCAAACTGCAATACCATATGTATATGTCTTCATATTGCACATAGACTGTAAGTAATAGAATAGGAAGTCATACCACCATTTAAAAAAAAATCAATCTTTTACTTTCAAAATATGGCAGTACAAAACAAATAGAAATTTCCTATACAGGCATATTGTGATGAGAAATATAAGGAAAGAGAGTAGGAGAGCTAGAAAGGGAAAGAGATAAAGAAAAGAACGTATTAAAGTCACTCTGCTACATCCTACTGTTGATATGATACATACAGTTTTCCTGTTTTAACTGCTTAATGTTTTATGACTCTTCAAACATATGGCTCACAGCTGCATTGATTGTTACAGCTTTGTGCATTCGATGGATGTCCACCATTGGTTTAAAATTGGAGAAGGCTGAAACTCATAAAAGCTTTGCTTCTAATTACATATCTGAATAATCCTGGGAGACAAAAAACAAACCTTTAATATGTCAATTGAAAAGTAAAGTTTTTTTTTGTTTCCTTCCAATTTCTTCCTAAATTTTTGTCACACTATTGTTTTCATCTGAGTTTTGTTAAGCTATTCACTACGGAGGAATGGAGTTCAGAGACTGTGATCTTGAATAGTGTCTAGAGATGGTTGTTTTCAATAAAAATCATTGATTGTTAATTAAGATTAGACATCTTGAATGATTCCCTATAAGACTAATTTATACCTGGGAAGCTAAGCAAATAGCTGATCCTGAGATCCTTCATATGGGAAGCCATGTTTTAGTGTGCCCTCCAGCCCTCTCATCGAATTTCTGTGTGTTTGGCTCTAAGAAATGGGGTGGGGGTTGGAGTGGTATATGGTTCCGATATTTGTACCTCCAGTGATCGAGACTTTTTTCTGAAGTACCTGGAGCCCGAGTTAATTTTCATGAGATACAGGAATGTCTCTGTTAAATTCAGTGACCTCCCAGATTTTATTGTAATGTCCTCAACTGAAATAGTTGCCTAAACACAGATTTGGAATGCCTGATTTTTAACAAAAACAGTTGAGTTTTGTGGAGGGGATGAAATTAAGTTCCTGTACAGATGGCACACTTCTCATTGTCACTCTGTTTCTTACTCTGCCATTTTAACTTTTAGGTTTTTAGAAGCAGCTGGCCTGCCAATTGCAGGTGGGTAGGGTCTCAGAATAATTTAAATAATTCATTGATTTAATTTGCATCCCAATACCATTTTGAATTTGATATCCCAACAAATCCCAACAGTATGCAGAATTGGGACCCAGGGGATCTGGAATGGAAACATTTTCTTCCATTGTGCTAACCTGAGAACTTTTACATTACAAGATGCAGACTACAATTAGCCACATGGTGTACTCAATATTGGGTGCTTGTGTGCACTTCCTGGAGTAGCAGGGCTTTCTGACTACAAGGACCCAGACTTCCCTTAGAAATATCTGAAGCTCTGTAATTCTCATAAAATGTAAGTCTACAGATCAAGTCCAGTGAGTTCTCAGCTATAAGGAAATTCTCTCGCACAGTCTCCTCTCACTGCTGAATCAGCTCACTTGGACCTGTGCAGTGGCTTGTTGCTGTGTGATTTCCTGATTTCGGTTGGTCAAATAGTCCACTTTTGTAACCTCTTTTGATGTGATTGTAACCAAATCGGCATGCATCCTGTCGCTGTAACTAAATATGGTTGATTTGAAAGTTAGTTCCTTTTATTTCTGTTCTCTAACCCCAAACCCTATCACCACCAATTTCCCTAGAAACAGGGATCTCCCCCAGACATGCATCATTCCCTCTCTGCTTCCCTCCTTTCCTTGCACTGTGTGCATCATTACCAAGCTATTGAAGCAGAGTTAATTATTATAGGGCAATAACTAAACAAAGCCAGTTTCTTTTTACAGTCTGTGCGTGACCAGTCAACTGTGGGAGTGTCTTGCAGTGTGACCTTGCATCAGCAAAAGTCAGTAGCTGAGTTTGCAAGAGTTTGAGTAGTTTGTGTTTGTATTCACTCTAAACTTACCAACTTACCAAGAAGCTTCCAAGTCTTTCTTTCTTCACGTGGCTTTGCCATGTTATGTGGGGGAAGAAGGTAAGGAGGTGGAGCCTGGATCAAAGGGCATTCGCATTCTGGGGAAGTCTCATAAATATGCTCATTAGGCAAATGTAGCTGCATCTACATCTGCCTTCCAAAGAATCAGCTTGGATTTGGTCATCAGACTAATGCTGGACATTGATTTGTATCTCCTCTGCCTCTCACATCAGCCAGAATCTCTCAGCAGGCATACTCAGCTCTTCCCATAATGGACAGCATATCTGGCAATTTGCACAGTGCTTCCCAGTGAAGAGCAGATCTGTATTGATAGGTGGAAGTGATTGCGGAAGAAGCATAGGAGGTGTGGGGGTTGGAGAAAGAGAAAAATTAGTTGTCACTTGGGGCAGATTGTAGGGAACAAAGTTTGATCAGTGCCATGGCATAAAGAGTTGTGAAGTCTCAGATCAGCAAGTCATATAACAAGGGTTTGCATGGAGCTTTTCATTTTCCAAAATTTAAGCTAGACTTATATTTTACATGTATTTTGTTAATACATTTAATATTTAGTTGTGTCTTATGATGCTGAGATAAAATCGTAATATTTTTAGTTAAACTTCATCAGCAGTAAAGTCGAGGGCATATTCAGGAATTTAAATTTGATCACATTTGGAAAGGCATGTTAAACATCTAATCATGAATGGACCTTCTCTTAATGTACTTTCTGATTATTGGGAGGAGGTGGAGTGTCTGCTGAGCACACCCTGAGCAAAGCCAGCATCCAAACACTCAAGCTATAACTTCAGCCTTCTGAGTTTAACTTGATTCTGTTCTTCTGCACTCGACCTACTCCATCTCTATCTCTATACCACCATACAGTTACCCTATTCCACTTCTGCTGTGCTTCTGCTGGGTTTTGAATTTGATATAAGGTATTAGTCCTAAATTTATTGAGATTCCAAAGTTTTGTAATAAAAGTAACCAAGTTGTTCTACTGAACAGTGATGGATTGTTGTATTTAAGAAGTACTTTTGAAGATTTTGATATGCTATAATCTACAAGTTATGGATCAAGAGCTGGGAAGTAGTATAGCTGAATAGACGTGATGGACTGCTGGTTTCTGGAGTATAATTTTTTAAGAAACTTAGTTTTATATCTTACACTATGTATTGTACAAAAGGAAGTTAGGTATGTGATACAGCTTAAACATTAGCCTTTAGAGAATGCAATATATGATTTGCTGAAGACGTGATTTGGTTTGGCAAAATTATATGCACCTCATATTGCTGCTTAGGGATAATGAAGCAGAAAATGCAGTCTGATCCTTTAGAGTTTGTAAATGCATTTGTCACATTTCACAGTAGCCTTGTCAAGCAAATTTTGAAACTGAATCTCACAAGGAAATATAAGAAGTGTCCATTTGTGATAATTATATACTAACAGAAAGAGTTTTGGTACTATTGCATTGTTAACCAACATTTATTTAACATTTTAAATCCTGCAAAGTGTCCCAAGAAGTTTCACAGAAGCATTCTCCAACAAATTTTAAGACCATTCCTTGTAAGGAGATACAGGAAGATATAATCAAAAGCTTGGTTGGAATAAATTTTATTGAGGGTCGCAAAGAAGCAGAGCAAGGCAGAATAGGCCAGGGAAATGATTACATCATAAGTGTTGTGTTCAAATGTGTATTAATAATAAACAATAGATATATTGAATCCAGATGGCCCATTTATGAGTTTGACAGATCACATTTTATTCCAAATTGATTCACATGCATCATTTAGGGCAGTTAGGCAAGATGGCTTCCATTTTGTCGAGAATAGCAACAGATTTGCTTTTTCATACCATAGCTCTAAAGTGGTGCGACAGCAACCAATCAGCATTACTGATGAATTATTGGCCTTTCCCACTAGGAGCACAGATAGGATGGAATCATAGTGTGGATCAAGGATCCAGCGCTGGGATCAGAAATTGAGGCTAGTATTGCATTTGGAAAGAAGAGTAATACCAGAATAATTTAGGCACCTCAAATTGGGACAGCTTGCAGGATTTTTTATATTTTTGAGGGGAAGTGAAATTAATTAGAATTTAATTTGACTTTTGTTCCGTTACTGCTTGCTGTCTGAACTAATGATTTACATTGGCTATGAAGATTTGAAATTCCAGTTCACCGTGATTGTTGAGAGTGAGATCGTTGAGTGTTTAAGTGGGATGCCAGGAGCTGTTTTGATAGTTAGACCCCCTCATTGCAAACTTCAGTGGCATATTTTTTCAGTAACATTTACAACTGCCGAGTTTTGAAAACAAAGGCCTTGTTCAAAGATTGAGATGGCCAGAAACCGAGGCCAGATTGGTGTCTGTCCATTGTTTGAGAGAGGGTGTTGCATTAGGATGATGGGGGAGTGGATGTCAGAACCTTATGCTGTGGTTTGGGGAAGCAGAAGTAGAGCTTCTGCCATGGGCTTGGAGTTTGGGGAATACAGGAGGAAGAATTGGGCCCAAGGTCTTCCCAACGATCAAGTATGCTGATGGGATAAATATTATAGACTGAGGCATCCATCAAGGAAAATGTATGGATCAGGCACTGGGCTTAGGGGTGCAGAGGTGTGGGAGATCTGGGTGTCCTGTGCAGTATTCCTAACATTGTATATTTATATTTCAGATTTTTCAGCCTTTGTGGTGTCTTGATGTTGACCACAGCTCATTTGTTCTAATTCAAATGACTGGGTCACATTAACTTGTCATAATTCACCAAACTTTGGCCTGCAGCCTATATAAATATCATATACTATGGACGGCAAGTTCTTTCCAGATATCCTTATCTTTTCCCTTGCAAATAAGCTTGTGCAGAGTCCTTCATGTTCTGAGCATTACTGTGAAGTGGAAAATTGCTTTAAACAAATAAGGTTGTGAAAGATCAACTTTAAAAGAGAAATGTAGTTTGATAAATACTGCATTCTAAATGCTGTGAAGCAAGATAATTTACATTATCAGTATTTGAGTTCTCTGTTTCTTTGCTTTTACTTCTGGTTCTGTTCCCTTAATGATCAAGTGGTCAGAAGGACATGATATTGAATTGTGCAAATCAGGTTGTTCCAGTTATATTCCTGATATGCTCTGAGTTAGCTAAACTCACCGGGCAATACTTCTAGGATGATAACTTCTTCCTCATCCTGCTACCGATTACCAAGCTCAATGGAAAAATTGCATATTTGCCAGCTGAGGACAATTTTGAGATTTCTTGGTAAGATTTTCATGGTTTGAGATAGATATGGATAAGGAAATCATTTATCTGATATAAAAAGGAAAATGCTGGAAATACTTAGCAGGTCAGGCAGCATCTGTGGAAAGAGAAACCAGGTCTTGGAGCAGAGTTGTTTGTTCCAGCATGGGCCCAGCAGTGCTATCTTCTGCTTGGAGCTCATCCCATAACACTTTGGATTTGCCAAGTACTGCACAAGGACTCTCTGAGTATAGGCATCTAGTGGACTCATCGAACTACTTTGGCAACCGATGATAACAAACATTTAGAAACACATGGGACATGTTAAAAAAATTACACTTTTTAAAAAAAAACGAGAAGAAATTTATCCACACACTAAAAGTCAATTAAATCATTGAAACTAACAAATGAATAATAAAAATATAGCTGCATTTTTCTCCCAGAAAGTCATATCCGCCATTCATTTGAATGGGAATTACATCATGAGCAAATTTCCCAGGCTGAGATTTGGGAGGCCTGTGGATAGTCACACGTTCAATTGGATTCCATGAGGGGCCACTGGGACAGCATAGGAACAACAGTAGCTGAGAGTTGGACGGAAAATGCCACCACCAACTTAGGCTGAAGGCAATACTGGACACCACGGGTACCTGGGTGAGTTGTTGTCAGGGCTCGAGATATGCCTCAGTGTTTTAGGTTATGAATACTGCTTTATCCACAAGTATTTCCGGCATTTCTGGTTCTTATTTCAAATTTGTACCATTTACCTGCTGTTAGTTCATCCATCCAGACCAACTCTTAGTCCTGCATCCACAGTAAGAGTGAAAGTTCTCTAATAAAGCTTTATGCCATGTGAGTTCAATGGAACGTTGTATAGGCAGTATGAAAACTGAGACAATATTTATTTCTTTTGCATTTTCTTTTACCCACAACAGACAATACCTAGCTTTACTAGCACAATAACTGCACAGAGTAGGTTACAGTTCTTAGAATGGATGTGGTGAGTTATGATGTCTAAGTTGTGACTCTGAATATTGGACTTCCACATCTGGAGAATGATTGCACCTACCAATTTCCTCCTCTTTGGTTTCTCTTTCCTGGCAAATTTTGAGCTGTTTTTGTTCTTCCCCACAAAATTATTGCAGGGAATGTAAACTAATTTTGTGCTGTAATGCCAGTGGAATATTATGTCCTATAATTCAGTTTACCTTGCAATATAAGTACCAGATTATTGTAATGCCCCGTAAATTTGGTGATGAACAAAAAAGTCAAGGGTCTAGAAGTTAATTGCCTTAGTACCTGTTTTCTGAGTTGTGCCAATGACTGTGTGTGTAAAATTGATCATAACATAATTGTGCCCATAATGCACAATGTGATCTTCAATTGACTACTTAACTATTGCACAATGTACTTATGCACAGAGGATGTATAACACTGGGGGGTGGTTCCAATCAATGCCAATTGATGACTCTCGTTTGAGCTTGAATCATTAATATATAACTAGCATCCAATATGAACTTCACAAAGAAATAGAAATCTCAACTGCAGGAACTGTCCCAGTACCTCCGCTAAGAGATTTACCTATAGATTTATTGTAGAGTCAGTTGGTGCTGAGCTCAGTTTATTCCACAAGACAGCAGTGAGATATCATCTGTCGCGGGAAAGGGAGAGTTCCAGTTGATATTTCGGGTCGATAGCCTTCATCTGGACAGTGATAGAGGGGAGACAGTCAGTAGAAAGAGGAGATGGGATGGGGTGGAGCAAGAGCTGGAAAGCGCCAGCCAGCTCTTGGTGAGCACTGGTGATAAGAAGATAGAGGAGGGAAGAGTGGAATTAGCGACAACAGGATGGGAGGCCTATCACGTATTTCTGCATCTGGTCTATAGAAATGAAAATCTTTGATCCTGAATTCCAAGGCTCCAGATTATACCAGACAGCAGCAGCTAATGAATGTGACTTTTTGCAGCTTGCATCTCATTGCCACTTATGGGAAGCCATGGATGTTCTCCATTCAGGGGAAGAGTAAACAGAGACCATCAGGTGTTGTGGGCACATCGTTTGCCGTCTTCGCAGGGTTCCTGAAAGATAAATGAGTAACTGCATTCATGTCGCACTATTGGCTTCAAAAACGAATGTTGTAGTCTGCATGGATTGTAAAGGCTATCATTCCATTAAAGTGCAGATCAGTGGACAGGTATCTGATCTGGCTGAGGGCTAGCACAGTGGTGCAGCTAATAGAGCTACTGCCTCACAGCTCCAGTGAATCAATTCAATCCCGACTTCTGGTGCTGTCTTATCCTTCTTGTGACTGCACAAGTTTCCTTTGGGTGCTCCAATTTTCTCCTACATCCCAAAGCCGTCCTTGTGGGTTAATTGGCCACTGCAAATTGCCCTCATGTGCACATGAGAGGTAGAATGTGGGGGGATGGAAATGTGGGGAGAATAAAATGACAGTAGTGTCAGATTAGTGTAAATGTGTCCTTGGTGAAATGAAATGACAGGTTCCTTGCTGTATGAATCCATCCAAGATTGTGAACCCATTCCGAACCAGAGGACTCAATTTTTCGCACCCAATTTAGCCATAAATGAAGGTATTGGAAATGGGCCATAGCTTATGTGAGTTAATTCTAACCAAGAAGGAAGTAATTTTGGAATGCTTTTGCAGAAAAGCAGAAAAAAAGACTTACTGTTGTTGAAATGTATTTATTAAGTACTGAGCTGTCCCCGTGTAGGCTGACCAAATCTGAACTTGAATACATCAGTCCTGACCAAAACCTGACACTTATAGTTGACATTCAATTGATTAGGGTTGGGTAACCAGACACAAGCATAGCTTGCCAATAGAAATGTATTATGATCTAGTGAGGATGATATGCTCATTTTTTAGTAATGTACTTTGCTTGCCATATATTGGTCATGGTGAAGGATGATTAAGTGGTTGTTGGCTCATTATTTCAGTTTAGGCTTAAGGTTGTGGTAGGGAACATAATTCCAATCAGGGGGTGCTTGAATTTAATGGAGAGTGTAACCATTACTCTCCCAGTGATGGTCATTGTTAATGTCTGCTGCATGTTACATAATCAAGCCATTATGAGGGCACAGCCTTTGCCTGGTAAACAGCAACAGAGGAAGAAGAGTATGAGGATCCAAAAATGGAAGAGAATGGTGGTAGGTAACAATGAAAAGAGGACCACCCAGTATATTCTGTCAGTGTGCACCTTTTAGCTTTGTTACTCACAACAACTTGCTCCACTAATTCCAAGCATAAGCAGTGAATAGACAGTTTGTGCCTGAATGCAGCAATCTCTTTCCACCAAGTGGTCTTTGAATCTTAACTAGAAGGCTTCATCTTTCCATTTTAGTGTCTGGTAATTCCTGTTTGCCTTTTGAATTCATCCCATTTACCTTTGACACTCAACAATATTACCATTTCCCCTTTTATCCCAACAAAACATGCTAGGAAGTCATCATTGATCAAAAGATAAACTACAGCCAACACTTAACTATTGTAGTTGTATATGATGTTCTTCAAAGATTCTTGAGAATATTCTCCACTTGTCTGTATTCTACAGCCTGGAACACACTGAATAATGCTCGACCTCACTCAGCATGAAGTAGTCTGCTCCATA
>JARFYF010000022.1:35677013-35687212 GCA_030265395.1 Rhina ancylostomus | reverse complement strand
CTCCCCTCCTTGGACTCTGTCTTTACCTCTCGCTGCCTTGGTGAAGCAGCCAGCATAATCAAAGACCCCACCCACCTAGGTCATTCTCTCTTCTCTCCTTTCCCATCAGGCAGAAGATACAGGAGCCTAAGGGCACATTCCACCAGGCTCAATGACAGCTTCTATCCCACTGTGATAAGACTATTGAACAGTTCCTTTATACAATGAAATACTGTGACCTCACAATCCACCTTGTTGTAACCTTGCACCTTATTACCTGCACTGCACTTTTCTCTGTAGCTGTGACACTTTACTCTGTACTGTTATTATTTTTACTTGTACTACCTCAATGTAACTGCACTGTGTAATGAATTGACCTGTACAATCGGTATGTAAGACAAGTTTTTCACTGTACCTCAGTACAAGTGACAATAATATACCAATACTTATGGACCTGAACCCCAAAGTCCCACCATTCATCAACATTCCTTCGTGCCCTGAAGTTTACTGTTTATGTCCTACCCCTATTTGACAACCCAAAATGCACCACTTTGCATTTGTCAGGGTTAAATTCCATCTGCCAATGCTCAACTTTCCATCTGCTGTAGTCTTAAACAACCTTCTTCACTGTCCACAACACCACCAACTTTTGTGTCATTTGGAAACTCACTAAACATACCTCCTACATTCACATACCAGTCATTAATATACGTCACAAACAAGAAGGGTCTCAGCAATGATCCTTGCAGTACACCACTGGACATAGATTTCTAATCAGAAAAGCATCCTTCAAGCACTGACCTCTGCCTCCTATCACCAAGCCAGTTTTGGATTGAATTAGCCAGGCCACCTTGGATCCTATGTGCCTTAACCTTCTGGAACAGCCTACCATACTGAACCTTGTCAAATGTCTTATAGACAACACCTGCTACCCTGCCTTCATCAATCCTCTTAATTATCTGCTCAAAAACTCAATCAAGTTAGTGAGGCAGGATTCACTCTGCACAAAACCATCCTGACTATCCCTGATCAGGTCCTGCCTTTCCCACAGTATATATCCCTTAAGATTCTCTCCAGTAATTATCCTACCACTGATGTAAAGCTTACTAGCGTAGCTGCTTGGCTTATTCCAGCTGCCCTCCTTAAAAAAATGAAACAACATTAGATATTATATAGTTTTCTGGCACCTTACCTGTGGCTAACAAAGATGTAAAATTCTCCATCAGGATCTCCAACTCCAATCTCCCTACTTTTCTCGTTTCTCATAGCAACATGGGATAGATCTCATCTGGCCATGGGGATTTATTAACCCTTATATGTCCCATGACCTCTAACACCTCCTCCTCCTTCATACCAATCTGTCCCAAATTATCTTCATACCTCCCCTTGAGCTCACTATCTTCCATGTCCTTTTCCTTGGTGAATGCAAATGAGAAGAATTCATATAGGACCTTTCCCACATTGCCTGGTTCCACACCAAGACTTCCTTGGTCCCTGAGGGGAGTTGTTCTTTCCCTGGCTATCCACTTGTTCCTGTTATGCTTAGAATGTCTTGGGATGGACTGCAAGACACAAAACATCCTCACTTCTGTTTCTTCGTGCAAACTTATTTACCATGTTGGAACTGCCCTTATAACAATATTGTTAGACTTAACTCATCTCAAGCACTCCAGTAGCTTGGGAAGGTAGCTCCTTACCATTTTCAATGAGGAACAAATGCTGATCTCTGACTGAGGCCAACCAATCATGAGTGCTAATAAATAAGAAACCAAATCCTAATAGTGGCACAGTTCCTATCTTACCATCTGTCATAGTCCTCTTCTGCAAAAATTATGAAATCAAGATTCAGGCTTATGAGAATTTTATATTTTTATATCTAATTAAGAGCAACACTATTGTCATCTTGTGCATCCCTTTAATGGCTGTCTTATGCATAAATTTTCCTGGTCATTTATTCAACATAATGTTCACCTTGCAGCCAAGCTGGTGAGCAGCTGCACTTTTGCAGTGGAGGAATTAGTAGGTATGCCATGAAACTGCTAGCAAGCAACTCTCAGTCAAGGTGGTTTGGCTTCAGACTTAAAGCTGACAACATGGGGATCTGGACCGTGGTACACACTACAATATACAATGTTGTGTATGTCCTTCCAATCGTTACACATATCCTCTATAGTTTCCTGTCATACAATCTCAAGATGCTCACTGGATGCTCCTTATCCATTTTGAGTGGTCATGGTCCAATTTCTAATGATTCAGAGATGATTTTTTATTTTTTTCAATGATGCTTAGAGATTGTCCAAGAATATATAGAAAATTCTGATGAGGAATTTATTCAGCTCTTTTATTTTACTCGTGGAGGAGCTCGTAGATACATGGATATTGTGGCTCAACCATTGGAAATAGTTGAACATAGTTTTTGATATTGGCCTGCAAGAGGATGCTGACATTGGTTCATCCATCCTGCCCATGAGTTTGGCAGATTTTATGGAGGCAGTAAATGATAGAACTTATCCTCTGCTTTGAGATGTCTACTATAGGTTGTGTGTGTCTCCCAAACATACAGGAGAACAGGGATTATTGTTGCTGAGTAGAGCATCAGCTTGATAGTGAACTTGAACACACTTTTCTCCAGTTGATTGAAATTGTTGAATTTCATTAGCAACATCTGCTACGTTGAGAAGTGGCTCCTGAGATATAGAAAGTAATTTACAGTTTACAGGTGCTGATTATGGCATGTGTCAGGACAGATCAGGATCTATGGCTTTCGTTGTTTGAGAGACGTTGGTGAAGTGCCAACTGAATAAAACTTTCTTTGCAGGGTGCAGGAAGGTTTCCGTTACTGTCACCATTTAGGAGCTGTGTTTATGGTGATGATATACTGGGTTAATTGGTGGTTTGTCAGCAGTTATTGATATCTCTCATGGTGTGAGTGATGTGGATATCCTTGCAGTCTCTCGCTTGGACAATGATTCAATCTTGTTGGTGCTAATTTTTTGATCAGGGGTATTGCCTTGATGCATTGTACTTGTTTCACTGACAAAACTGGATGTTTATAAAAACTACTGCATTAGCCATAAAACACTGACATTTTGAAACTGTGAAAGATGATTTGTATAATTGGTGACCTTGCTGTGCCAATATCCCGCGGATAAATGAAAAAGTCTTCTGACAAAATGGAATTAGCATAAATTAGTACTTGATGTTTGGCACGTACACAATGGGCCAAATGGCCTTTTTTCCAAGCTATATGAATATTAAGTCTAAGGCTAAACACAGAAGACAAGCCTGTGCTGTTGTTTAAGAGCAGTATTGTGTGGGGTCCTATTTAAATTAAATAACAAGGAATCCAACTTTAAATAATAAATCCTATTATCCTTAGCTTAGCTTTCCTAATCATCATGGGATTAATGCTCAGTAACTGCAACTTTCCCATATTTTCATGCTTACAAGCAAACATACATTGCAGACAGAAGTGTCCTGAGCTTTTACTCATAGACTCCTTCCTTTAAATACATGGATTCTGCCAGCTTCCTTTTGTACAGATGCTGCTGGACTGGTATTGTTTTCAGGTCCATGTCAATATTCTGAAGTAACCTCTCACTCAAGTGTAGGTGTTTGGCAAGGCTATGCATTCCCTTCTTCAACACTAATGTTGCAGTCCCCTTAAAGGCAAGTTTATATGTGACCTTGGAATTTTGTTAAACACAGTGAGTCAAATGAGTGAGACTTAATATTTTGAAATTGGCCTTGAACTGACTTTAGTATTGATTGGATATTTGACAATCACAAGTGGTTTACTGCTGCTGTCATTTCAGGTTGTCCAGGTTTGTTTGTTAACTGACTCTCTCCCTTCAGCTCTAGCAATTTTCTTGCACCTTTTCAGAAGACTTTTTCTTTGTTATAATTTGATTCCATGGTTACACTGTATGAATTTGAATTCTATGCACAGAGATCAGTCACTCTTCAGGACATATAAGCCCACTGTGCCATGATAATCACTTTCCAGCTTTTAAAGGAATAGGAAGCTTTGCAGACTTTTGTTGTCCTTAGCTAAGGGAAGGAAGCTAATTCCGGTGGCCTGACAGGTTGACATTAGCAAACTTAATATTGTTTAGGGAATGAAGCTGGAATTTCTTTTTATTGTCTGTGGTGAAGAATCTCATCTGGGGTTTTGATTAGCAACCAAACTCTTGGATCCTTTATTACAAAGAATTATTATTAACTAATTATGCACACTGCAAAAGAACTAAATTAAAATCAGTTATGATAAAATTTGTTCAGTAATGTTGGATTGGAGAAATTATCTTTTCCAGTTGTGTGAGGGAACTAGTTTAATATCACTGCAGGTGCACTTAGAAACATGTTGCTAGCTTGGAGAATTCACTAAGCTGCATTCTTAAGAGAAACTCAGCTTATTTCAGATGAAATGTATGAATTTATTGAATTAAAGTATACGTTGCTATCAAAGCCCCAGATTATATTAGTGATTTGTTTCTACACATCCCTTTTAACACTAGTTTATGGAACTGAGAGGGGTCAGAGGCCAAGCTGTGTACAATTCAACCAAATTGCATTCTTAGAAATAAAGTTGGAGGTATACAAGCTACAGGGATGGTGGTGTTTCCAGGCTCTGCATATAAGATATGGGAGAGTGTTGTGTACCGTCATAATCAGGGTATAAAAGAAGTGTAATTGTCAGCCTGTACTTTGCAACAAAACATTGGTGAAATCTCAATTTATAGTTAGATTATCAGAATCAGATTTATTATCACTGACTTGTATGACATGAAATTTGTTGTTTTATGACAGCAGTACAGTGCAAAGACATAAAATTACTATAAATTACAAAAGTAAATAAATAATGCAAAAAAATGGAATAATAAAGTAGTATTCATGGGTTTGTGGACTGTTCAGAAATCTGATGGTGGATGGGAAGAAGCTGTTTCTGAATCATTGAGTGTGGGTCTTCAGGCCCTCCTCCGTGATGGTAATAATGAGAATAATTTGTGCAAACTTATGCAAATTCATTAAATTTATACAATCATTTACTTGATTAAAATTTATTTAATTAAATTACATTCATGATTTATGTAAATAAATTGGTTATTGGATGCCATTTTGATTGTGTGATTGAGAGGGCATTTACTATGAAATATAAAAGTTCACAAGTACTCTTAAATTAATGCACTTGTGTAATGGAATGTAAGCAAAAGCTGGTCACAGGAGATTTTTGAGCTGAAGAATCTGAGTGTAATCCACACTACAGTGGTTGTGATTGGGAATTAGCTTTCTGAGTAGGATAATATAGTTGAAAATGTTGTACTCCCTCAAGTAACAGATAATGGGAAGGAAATTATGAATGTATTTTTACTCTGGATAAATGAATTAAATTAGATAAATTTCTTCACAGTTTTGTATATAGATAATGTGTCAGGCTAGTTAAGTGAAATACTGGTGAATAAAATTTGTTGCTTGGTGGGTGACCTATCCTCGAGTGATGATCAATAGCCAACAAGAGAATTTTCTTTTATGCACTGCTGGTCCTTTTTGAATCTGTTTTGTGCTGGAATTTGGCAGGTGTGCTGTTCTTTTCAAATGCTTTAAATTTTGTTGCGCTACTCTACTTATTTTAAGCCACAGGCTGCTACTTGTATTATTGAAAGCAGTAGAACATGGCAGGCTACTCATTTTTGCCAGCTACCCTGATGTCTTGGAGTATATTATGTTACATAAATCCAGAGATTGCAAGCTTGATTCCCAGCCCCATCTTGGGTGACAGTATTGGTGCTGTACTTGGTCTGGAGCACCCAGATTAGGGAAAATCAGGCAAGGTACATTGTTCCATGTTGTTATTCACACTGGAAGTAAGTGGATATTGTAAGAAAATAAAACTCAGCTTCCACTGAATAATTTGCTAAAACTTTCTGTAAAGTCTGACCACAGGTTGAATGGGCAAATTCGGTGGGCATCCTTGTGATTGAGGATGACTTGCTTTTGCTCCAGTTCTGTAGGTTCTGAGGTCTCTGGGTAGCTGATGAGGTCAGTGTGGGAGCAACAGACTCTTTCACAGATGGATCAGGAGGTGCCTGGTGGAGTCAGTGGGTGGGTGGTTTGTGAAATGGTACGCTGGTTCTATTGCTGATGCAGGGCTTCCATGTTTTCCTGATTCTGGACTCAAGTTTTTGAATACCATTTCAAACACTTCTTCACTTTGAGTGATCATGGGCCAGTGTTTTCAAGAGTCAGTGCGGATGTTGAGTAAGTCTTGAGTATATCTTTGGATTTTTTTTCCCCTGTCCACCTGATAACCTGTCCCAAAGACAGAGCTTGTAGTAAAGCGTGTTGGGGAATTTGGTGTTGAGCATGCAAGTGATATGACCTGCCTGATGAAACCAACAAAGTGTAACGAGGCTCTCAGTGCTGGGTATGTTGGCCTGGGAGGAGACTGATGTTGCTTTGCTTTTCCTTCAAGTGAACTTGGAGGATTTTGTGGAGCCAGAGTTGATGGTATCTTTCCAATGTCTTGAAGTGTTTGCTGTAAGCAGTTGAAGTCTCAAGAGTACATAGGAGGGCAGTGATCATTGTTGTCTGGTAGATCATGAGTTTTGTTTAAGGTTAGGGGTCTTGGTCTTCAAATACCTTTATTTAAATTCAACCATGGGTTTTGCTGGTGCATTGAAAGCGGTGGTGAATTTCATCATTGTTTTTATCGAGAGGGCAGTGGTCCGTGTTTTTCAATTCTCACCATGAACCTTTATTGTTGCCTTTATTGTTGGGGCGCAATATAGTGTAGTAGAGGCTGGTTGGTAGAGGACATTTTGCCCTGAAGATGTTGAGTTTAAGGGCCATCCTGTTGTCTGCTTAGTGAATGAGTCAATGATGTGCTGGAGCTCAGTCTCTGAGCATGTGCAAATGCAAGCATCATCTGCAGCTTGAACACTGAGGTTTGAGTAATTGCCAATAGGAATACCTGTGCAATTATACAGACCAGTGGAAGGTAATGCCTTCAAGAAAGATAGTAAAAATGGGTGAGTCTTATAATGAATTGCTCCTGGTCTTCTAAGTGAAATAAACAAGTTTCAATTTCTGTTTTTCTCTATCCTGCTGAATTGAACTGGTGCCAAAAGTCAGCAGACAAACTATTTTATGAGTTGGAAAATCTTGACTGGCTGAGAGTTTAGTAAAGTTTGAAGCTCTAGAGACGTTGGCTGGGCACCTCCCAGTGTTTTTCAGACAGCCGGAAGATGGTGTCAGTTTTACTTGGAAAGGAAAGCCTCTCTCTCAGGCATCCTGACTGAAAGTAAGCAGTTTTAAATCAGATGTTTTCTTTCCTTGCTTTCTGTCAGCTGAAGCTGCTTGTCTGCCTGTTTGTCATATGATGCTAGAGGGAGGGTCACATGTTTTACTTATTCAAGAGAGAGAGCGAGTGAGTTAGCTGCATGTGGTCACGTGACACTGTGTCTAGGCTGCTGAGCTGTTCCTGTTCGTGCCTTGTGCTGTAGAATGCAGTGAATTGCAGAGAGAGAGAGAGAGAGAGAGAGAGAGAGAAAGAAAGAAAGAAAGAATCCTAACAGCACAACTGGGTAAGGTCCCCCAGTATTTCAGTGCCAGGAGTTGGCATCTCTGTCCTCTGTGTAATGGAACAACAGCTGCAACCCATAGCACTGGATAGTTAGCTACGCATGAGTGAAGGGATCCCTGCTGGTATGTGGAAACGGTAAGTCTGAGCCCTTTTCAAGTTACAGCTTCTTTCCTGTGCTGGCAGCAGGGAAGCTTCTCCGGTCGCCAGTTCTAATGCTGACTAGTAGGGTCCCTGACAGGAAATCTGTAGGGGAGGAGAAAGCGGGCTTAGAGAGGTCTTGGGCTTTCAGTGTGCTTATAATGAGTAGGAAGAGAAACTAGACTGCAGTGCTATGCCAGTATTTGTGTATTATTAAATGCTCTAAATCCTTATGTTGTTTCTTGTTTTTAATGCTGGTAGTGATTATAAACTACTATTTAGTGATGTACTTCAGACAATGTAATAGACTGAAAGTATAACTAGATGTTGATTTGTGACTTATAATGAAAAGTTGTTCACTTCTTGGCTGGTGATATACAAAATCTTGCACAGAGATACAAAGGGTAAAGACAAGAACATCAAAAAAAAGTCAGAAAAGCAGACACTGAATGCTTTCCCTCTAGCCTGATGCTAGATAATTTTGATCTCTCTGTTCCCAGTTTAAATCAGGAGAGATCTTTGCTTTTAATCAATGAACAGTGTACTTCTGTCAGTCTCTGCATTTAGCGTACTTGTGGTTATGTTGGGGTATACTTTTTTTTCCTCCATTTTGACGTCATAGCTTATTGCAAGGATGCAGATTCGGGACCAACAAACACCATCCAGTATCTTGGGCAAAGGGCATTTTTCATGTGTGAGCCAAACAGTGAGGTTCAGCAAGCTATACCAGTGTAAAGGCATACTCCTGAACCCTATCCTGTCTTCATTGATCACTTGTTTTCATCTTCCAGACCAGAAAATGATCAGGGGCCAGGAAGACTAGAATATTTTGCCCTTTTTCAAACTAAGCTGATGCCCATTTAGGTTTACTGCACTGACTGAGATCAGCTAGTTCACCACAGTCTAAGGGTCAAACCTAAGACCTATATGTTCCTGCATCTAGTAATGCATTCCCTGACCAAAACATAGGACACCTCCTGTTTTCAATTATTCATACCACATGTCTTTCTTTTGTCAGAGTGTCATTATTTAGATTGTTTTTCATCCTGTGAGGTTAACAAACCTGTGGTTTCATATAATGCTGAGAAAATCTGCAATTTTTTTAAACTACTGGTACAAAAATTATTCTTGAAAGGGCACTCTTCTTGAAAAGATGGCAAACCTCAGCTTTTATTTACAAATGCTTTAAGCAGTCATTGTATTGAAATGTGTATTTGAGTCATGTGTATCCTTTAACAGTTCTGGCTTTTTTCTTGCCCCAAATAAAGTTTTGCCACTATTGGTGAGGATATTGACTATTTAAAATCTAAGCCTGCTTTACATGGAAAATACCTTGATGAAAGAAGAGTGCACAAGTGAGGCTACTCTGATAGCTACGGAATTTATAGAGGCTCATTTGGCAAAGATGGTGTCTAGCTGAGACATGTACAACAAGAACAAGGCCCAGGTTTGAACACTATTCTGGGGTGTTAACTGATCACAATGAGGGCTCAACCAATTTAGTGCCCTTGCAATAAGAAGGGAGAAACCATCCACAATTTCCATTGCTAACTGCTGTCCAGTAACTATTACTGACAGGTAAATTGTGTCTGTGGGGAATCAGGTGACAGAAAGACTAAGGTCTGTATGTGATACCACTGGTCTTCAAAAGTCTGTCAATTCCTGCAAATCAAGGCTTTTGGGTGACAATCCTGGAGATGCTTGGAGATGTACCTGACAAAGTCAGAAGAGGAGAAATCTAAGGATAATGAAGTTCATAGTTGTCGATGTGTGCCATGGAACTGAGGTTGGTGGTGCTCTGGGAGAGAGTGGGGAGAAGGCTTTCCAAGGAAATATGGTTTCTGTGGTTGTTAATTCTAAAACCTGTCCAAATACCTGTCTATGTGCATCTTAAAATACTACAGAGTTAAATGGAGGAGACCTAGATAGAGACTGGAGTAAGAAACCTGACCGAGTTCAGAGTCATTTTAAAATTTCTGCTGCTGCCAAGCTGATTCAGTAAATTTGACACAGAAGAGTGACATTCTCGTCTCTATGGCAGTAGCACAATGAACAGAGCATTTAACAAATGTACCATTGAAGCTATAGAAGTGTTTTGGATAATTATTTGCCTTTCTGGTCCTGGTGGAATGGTTTTATTTGTGAGCTAATTTTGAAAGGTATTGGGTGCATCATTTCTCATTGTTGGCGATCTCTCAGGAGACTAAAGTGCAATAACTAATGCTTCAGGACCTATCTACAATGATATTTATTTCAAGAATATTTCTTCCTATTTAAAACAATATTCTGCTTATATTTACAGTTTATCTTTAATATTTGTTAAAATGTATATAAGGCTGTTCAGGCATGTCAGTAAATTGTCCTGATGTGCATATGAGCTACATATACGAGGAACTTTCCAGGTTTGGTCGTTTATCTAAGTCTGAATTCTGAGATTTATCATTTATCTAGTTAATGCAGCAAGAGTAGATCCTTGGGAATGGGATTAGTTTGAGCCATG
>JARFYF010000022.1:35612112-35626106 GCA_030265395.1 Rhina ancylostomus | reverse complement strand
AGTCATGAGTGTATTGGGAGTCAAGTAGAGGGCTTAGGACGCAGCCTTGTGGGGCACCAGTGTTGAGAATAATCGTGCTGGAGGTATTGCTGCCTATCCTCATTGATTGCAGTCTGTTGGTCAGAAAGTCAAGGATCCAGTTACAGGGGGAGACATTGAGTCTCGGGTCTTGGAGTTTGGTGATGAGTTTGCTTGGAATTATAGTATTGAAGGCAGAGCTGTAGTCAATAAACAATTGTCTAATGTGGATGTCTTTGACTGTCCAGATGTTCCAGACCTTAGTGTAGGGCCAGGGAGATGGCATCCACTGTAGACCTGTTTTGGCGATAGGTGAATTGCAGTGGGTCGAGATGGTCTGGGAGGCTGGAGTTGATGCATGCCATGACCAGCCTGTCAAAGCTCTTCATGATGGCGGATGTCAGAGCCACTGGTTGGTAGTCATTAAGGCATGTTACTTTTCTTCAGTACTGGGATGTTGGTAGTCTTTGTAAAACAGGTGGGAACCTGAGATTGAAGCATGGAAAGCTTAAATATGTCTGCAAATCTTCTGCCAGCTGATCAGCACAAGATCTGAGCACATGGCTAGTGACACCATCTGGACCAGAAGTTTTCCTCATGTTCACTCTACAGAAGACTGATCCTATGTCATCTACGGTGACCACAGGTTCAGTTGCTTTGGAGGCTATCAGGGTGGGTGGTGGCAATCCACTTCCCTTCTGTTCAAAACGTGTGTAGAATGTGTTAAGCTAATCAGGGAGAGATGCACTGTTGTTAACTATGCAGCCCGTCTTCGTTTTGTAGCCTGTTATGGCATGTAAGCCCTGCCATAACTGATGGCTCGTCTGGGACTATTTTGAGTCAGTATTGTCTCTTGGCATTCCTGATAGCTTTCCGAAGGTCATATCTTGATTTATTGTACAGGTCAGGATCACCAATTTTGTGTGCAGCAGTCCTCGACTTCAGTAGGGAATGGATCTCCCAGTTCATCCATGGTTTCTGGTGTGGGAACACCCGTGTTCTCTTTGGTACACAGTCCTCAACACACTGTGATAGTGGTGGCATACTCATCTAGGCTGGCAGCTGTGTCTTTGGTCATGGACCAGTCCACTGTCTCAAAATTTGGAGACACTGGGGGGAATGCGGGAAGAAGAAAAACTGGAATTAATGTATGATTAGTATAGATGGGTGATTGATGGTTGGTGTGGATTCAGTGTGACGAAGGGCCTGTTTTTCTGCTGTCTCTCTATGACTCTACTATTTGTTTTGTATGTTGGTGACCATAAATGTGACCACATTATAGGAGTGATTATGTTTGAATATAATGTGCATATCTCCCTTCACATATACTATACCTTTAGCGCATCCTTAATCTCAATAATTTCCATTCCTGTTCTCCCAAACTATCATCCCTATGGTTACTAGCACTCAAAGTAGAACTGCAGGAAATCTTTTGGATGAAATGTTAAACTTTGGGCTTGCCTAGTTACTCCAGTGGACATGGAAAGATCCCAGTATTTGGTTCTGATGAAAGGTCATTGACCTGAAATATTAACTTTTTTTCGCATAGATGTTGTCTGATCTGCTAAGTAGTTGTGTCACCCAGTCTCTCCAGGTCTTCACCCCATCAGAGTTTCGCTTTTGTTTCCCCTGCTCTTCTCTGCTTTCTCTACAACTTAAAACTATTTTAATCAGAATTGGTGAAAATGTTAGAAATGAGAATCATCAACTTGTGTTGTTAGGTCTGTTCATCTCTTACAGATGCTGACTCATCTACTGAGTACTTCCAAGATTTTCTGTTACATTTCAGATTTACAATATCTGGAGTACTTTCTTGTTGGCTTCAAATTTTCCTGGTATTTGGCTAATGTTAGTCCTTCAACCAATGCTATTAAAACCTGAATATCTGGTCAATATCACATTGGTTGAGAACTTTCAATATTGCCTTTTACAATATTAATGACTTTTCAAAAAGCTGAAAAGCACTGGGATAGCTGAGGTCATAAAATGTGATCCAGGTGAAAGCTTCTTTTATTCTTCACTCGTAGTTCTCTTATTCACATCCATGACATCACACTTGTGGTTCCATGCCTTCCTATCATTCAATCTTCCCATGTGTTTTTGGCTCCTATACCCAAGCAATGAATTACATTGTGTCTCATTGCTTGGTCTGTGGTTTCTTCCCATTTGCTATCTTCTGACTCTCATCTGGAAGTGCAGCACCAACTTTCACATGCATGCTGATCACACTAGCTGCTATCACCAATCAATTTGGAACTGCTATTGTATTTAGCATCCATTTGATGTTAGGTTTCTGGTTCAGAGTGTCAGTTGTGGCCTGATTCTGTGTCAGAAGATTGTGGGTTTGAATCCCATTTCCACTGCACAGAAATCTAGGCAGATATACCAGTGGAGTGCTGAGGGACTGTTTCATTGTTGGAGATAATGTTTGTCAGATAAGGTGTTAAACCAACCCCTGTCTCTCAGCTAGATGTAAAGTATCTCATGGCTTTCTTCAAAAGAACTGCAAATTATATCTTGTATCCTTGCCAAGTTTAGCCCTCAGTCAATGTAACTAAAATTGTAAATGCTGATTATTAACACATGGTTGTTTGTGGTATCTTTCTGTGCACAAATTGGCAACATTACAAAACCTCAAGTAATTATTTGGTTTTCGAGTGGGTTGGGACATCCAGGGGTTGTGAAAGGTACTTAATAAATGCAAGTCTTTCTTTCAGTTAAAATTTCTGACAGTTCAAAAGTTATACTGTAGTGATATTTATCACTGGCCTCTTCCTGCTGCTGATCCTGCTTTTTGTCCAATTTTGGTTCTACGCTCTAAGCATGGAGCATGTGCAACCTTATTAGGCTGGTCAATTGTAATTGCAGCTTTCAAAGTCAATGTCTAATCCGTTACCATTTTTTCTATCTTGTGTCTTCAGAATATGAACCTCACAACCTCATCTCTTCCTGCTAATATGTATCATAATTTCTGGCTCAATTCTTTCCCTCCACAGGATACTCTGCATTCTCTTTACCTTGGCACTAGGGACACCGTATGGGAAACATGCTTCTGATTGCAGAAATGCTTTCTGTACCCTCCACCTCTTCCCCCATTCTTTCCCGACTCCCATAATTATGAAATCCTTTATGATTTCAGCATTTTGACTCTTCTTCATTGTGCAGCCCTTTGCTTCATGGTACAATTTTCTGGACTGCACTTTTTCAAAATACCATCACCTCCATCAGCAATTCTGAGCACTAATTTGAGAGTGACACACACTTTGAAGATTTCTGCCACAACCTGCCCTTTTGAATGGCCACCATTTGCTATCCTGACTCACACTGGCTGTGGTGAGCCTGGTTCTTAGAATGTATGATCGAGGAAACCCTTGGGCTTCCTAATGCTTTGCAGTGACTACAGGAAATTCCTTCAAGTTCAGAAATTCTGAGCTCAATCAGTTGGAGGCACTGGCACATGTGGTGCCTAGGACATGTGAGGCATTCGGAAGATGGCCCAGAATTGCAGGCAAGACTTCTCAACTGCCCATCGATATTCTAAGAATCCTTGCACTTCTCTATTTCCTCTTTAAATGTAATTTTTGTTAATATGTTAGCCTGATTTAAAGTACCCCAAGCAGTAGCTTCACAGTTAAGGTTATGTTAGACAGTTTGAACTTTTTAAAAATAACCAGTCAGTATAATGTTGCTTGACATATGCATGAATGCTTGTCCTGTCTTGGAAAGCCACAAACCAGCTGACACACATCAGCCAATCAGCTGTAACCAATCTTATTACATCACATTTGATCTCACTCAAATATTTGAATCTTGGAGTATTGTGGAGAGCATTCTCTCATTTTTCCAATGTTACTGCTGCTGTTACTTCAGATCCAGGCCTTCAGCACTAAGATCAGTTTCTTTACCTATCTTGTGTTTAACTGCACAAATTCTAACTGGTTCAGAACTCTGTTGGAACACTTTTTTCCCCTTAGTTTACTGAGCTTTACTGATTCTCTTTATTCCAGACAATAGATGCAAGTGCTCACTTCCTTGCATTCATCACCCTCTGGGCTAACTCTCCAGTCTTACCTCACATGCTGCTTTTTATAATTCTCTATCTTCAGAATAATGCTTACTCCTACATTCTCTTTGAGACTGAATTTTCAATCATTCTAATTTCTGGAATAGCTCTCTTAAGTCTAAAACTCCTTTCAGGAATCTTGTCAAGTGTATTTCTTTTTCTCCTTTCAGGTTCTTTTTATTTGAAGCTCAGTGTTAATCTTATTCCTTGCTGTATCATTGACCTTTTGGAGAAGGATTAGAAAAATACATTGTTTAGAAATTCAAATTCCTATTTTTTTTGGTCCATAATTCTGCAACTGAGAATTGTTTTGCCTCCCACTGAGCAAAATGCATTAACAAACATTTCCAGGTTGTGAAAAATCAAAGAAACTGCAGGTGCTGGAAATCTAAAATTAAAAACAGAAAATGTTGGAAATACTCAGCAGTTCAGGTCACATCTGTGGGAAGAGAAACAAAGATAACATTTCAGACCAATGACCCTTCATCAAAACTCTGTTCCTCTTCCCACAGATGCATTTCTAGATTGTTCTGTGTCACTTCAGAATTTCGACAGGCCACTTTCAGGTATGAGTCACCCTTATGCCCAAAGCGATTTCCATGCCAGGTATGCATAGGTTGATGTTATTGTCTGTGCAAAGATCCTATTAGAGCATTGCAGATGAAGCTGGACCATGGTGTCTCAGAGACACCTGTCATTGGGCATTGCTGGGAAAACATGGTTTTCCCAGTGCAGCACTGGAAAGGGAGGTCTGCCATGTAAATAAATAACTTAGTTCTCCTATTGTCCTGCACCAGCCCCCACCTACCACATCTCCCCTGCAAATCTGCAGCCAATCCACTACCCCAAATAAACTGTGTCCTGAATTCCCTCTGCAATTACCCTCCTTTTATTTCACTTCCCTTACTTCCCACTTACCAGTTCTCAATTGAGTCTTTTCCCACTGCCGATCTCTGATTCATTCTCCAAATACTATAATTTCTAGGCACGTATTTCCGTGGCCTGTATTTTCCTTCTATGCGTGCAATATGCACGACGATGTGAATTTTCCACATTTCTTGGCTACAGATCCCTATAATATATAGCAGTGTTTGTAACTTCTCAGTGCATACTTTGATTCTAATATTCATCTTGTTTTTATTCCTTTGTTCTCATCAATGGCAGGCAGTGGTGATGAAAAAGAATCACACAATAGATACATGCAACACTTTTACTATACTATATTCATCAATTTTAGAGAAACTTTTAATTTGTAAGAGCCCTGGAATTCTACACAATTTCTGTCAGTGTCCAATGGTAAAATTCTCATGACATTTTCAGGGGAAGTTGTTTAGTGTTTTAATAGATCAGCAATCTTTTATATATGTGTGGGTCTTTGCTGCAGGTTTATTTCTATCTTAATAATTGTGTTACCATATCTTTCTCAGATTACTGCTGTTTGCAACTTCTTTACATATATCCGGTATATCCAACAAGGCCTGGTCCGACAAGATGGTAAGATCATAATCTCTTTTGATTTTTAGTAGGAGAAAAAAAAAAATGAAGGGTCAGGGTCTATAGTGACCTGTTTGACATCTCTACATTGGAAGGGTATTAAATAAAGAGTGAGAATGAATTGGGAAGTGAAAACAGTAATAGGAAGTTTGAGGAAGGTGTGGAATTCTTCTACAAGCCTTCGAGTGATCTCTGAGTGATTGTGTGTAAGGTGCATGCTGGGTACAGGGTGAGGATAGAGTTGGTATTTAAACTTAACAACATTTGTTTTCTTTTCTTTGCAGTGGAACAGATGTACTGGGAAGTTATGAAGCTGAGGAAGGAGATGTCAGTTGCTAAACTGGGATATTATACTGAGGAGTCATAGTCCCTAAGTTAGTGTCCCAGATTCAGGACTAGGCTACACAACTGTATTTTGAGGGGCTATTAATTTAACACAATTGATTTAAACAATGGAGAAAAAAATGCCTTCTATGAACAAGAACCTTCGCTTCCATTGAGAAAAAGAATCAAAGAGCAAGTGTGGTAATGTATTCAGAATTTAGTATCTCCTAAGTCCTGGCCCTGGGCTGTATTTTTAAACAAAAATCGATGCTGAAAGACTGTGAATATGTACAGGGTAATTTTTTTTATTATTTTTCAACCTGTAACTTCCTCTATTCACAATAGTCAAGAACTTTAAGACTCCACAACTCTTTCTTAGACCCTAACAAACCACAGTGGCTTAATTATGTAACATAACCAAGAGACAAATATTTTAAGGGAGAATTATGTGAAGGAAAGGATTTATTCCCTTCAATGTAAAAATAGTAGTGGATTCCCTACTGCCAGGACACTGGATTTTGGCATGAATAATGATGTTTAGCTCATATCTGCAGTGATGAGCTAAACACCAGCTCATGAAAAACCTGGAGGAGGGGCAGTTAAGAAAACTGGATTAACCATTTCTACTGTTTCATGCTAGTAGAGATTAACATCAATGGTATAGCAGAGAACTGTACAGTACAAGATATAAAATTGCTGTAACATAAGAAACAAAAGATTGATGTGTGTTAATTAAGTTCCTTGAAAGTGGCAATCATACAAGTCCAAGATGTAGCATCAAGCCCAGTGCAGCAATGACCACTCCCCTCCTGTAACACTGACCCACTGGATCTCTCTCTCCATTACACTAACAAATATGCTCTCCATGTCATTATGTTGCCTTTGTGCTCTCCTCAATTATACTGACATAATTGGATGCTCTCTCACCCTAATTGTAGTAATCCAGGCTGGTTTTCCTTCATCTTGTCTTTGACCAATGTAGAACACCTCTTGTTCATAGGCCTGTTAGACGAATCTATTTTTCCTTGCATCCGCTTCCAGAAGCAAGGGTAAAGAGGGGATGCAGGTATTTTTAAAGAACATGCATCTTCTAATTATTAGTAATGTCAATGTCTCCTACTATTTGACCATCTGTTTGGATCAGCCCTAATTGACATCTGGTGGATGGACCCTCACTTTAAAAATCAGATCTCATAGTTTAGTAGCATTCTTAAAGAGTTATGAGTGTTGGGATAGCTACAGCACTGTAACTTTTTTAAAAATTGCACCTTTCTAATATCAGGACACATCTCTCAGTTCAACTTAATGTAAATCCAATTAATTACTTAGTTTAGTGACTTAGGCAAACTATAACAGAGCTGCTTTCAAACTTTCTCCACCATTTTAAGTGTAACTATTGTTTGCATGGGTACATCAGCAGTGTGGTGAATAAGATCCAATATCTAAGTTTGTTCGTTGTGAATTAATGTTGGACTTCCCTGTCACTGTCTCGAGTAGAAACAAAATGGCCTGATTATTTTTTTTGAATGACCACAAAACCACATTTTTCTTTAAAAGGAAGTGTGGAAGCTCTCCCAATGGTTTTAATGGTTGATGTGGCACTTGCTCGTTAGATTTGGAAAGTCAGAAAATGCTCATATATGAATGTTGGAAGTAGATGGGACAATTGTTGACTGAATCTATCATATTTAAATAGCCTGTGGGGTCACTAAGTTTACACTACGGGTGTATCTATCTATATGAATTTGGCTGTGTTATGACAGTGCTATTTGGAGGCTTTGCATATGATTGGATAGTTCCACTGTCAGTCAAGCCTAGTGATTGCATTCTTGCCAAAGATTAAGATTCAATTGAAACAATATTCATTTGTAATTATTCTCCACTCCCTGAATTTCTGGCAAAAATTGATGAGATTAGGAATAGTTGCTTTTTATAAATGTTAGTTTCCTCCACTTCTTAAATATGCGGTTTACTGAGTAAATTACTGTTGTTAACTGTACCGTCAAATAAGTACTGTGATCCCAAACAGAGGGCATGTTCCATATCCTACTATTTGGCTGATTTAAAAAGTCACTAATAGAGATGCTGTTTGAAATGTATAGGTCCCTCAGCATCTGAACAGGCATAAGTTTCTGAAATGACTATCTGAAAAAATTGCGATGAGCAAGCAATAATCTGAATCTTTCATTCTTTTGGCTGACACAATCCTGCAAAGGATTTCTACACAAGTTTTTCTATTCTTTAGGTCTCTCTCTGCACAAATGGTGGCCACTTGGATGAATGTTAGAGGGCTGCCAAATTGTAGAGTTGTTACCGAACCAGACTCTTTGGAAGAGGACTTGGGGAAAATTGATTCTTTATGGGAAAAGAGGAATTTGATGTATTATACATATTTTGTTTGGAATTTTGTGTAGAGTTGATCCCAGGCTAATTCTGAGTTTAACATTGTGCATAAGGCATTGCTGGTGAATATTGTGTTGAATCTGTATTAGAAAAGGATGGGGGTGCTTTAGTGAACAATAGCATCATGAAGGTTAAAAATAACTTATTAGGGCAGCACAATAGTACAGCCCCTAGGTCATGGAGAGGTAGACCTAAATCTATCAAGGTTTCTGCCCAGCTTTGTTGAAAATGGACATTTGGAGAAGCTAATGTATATAGTCATTATGAGGACAAGATCATGCTGCCAGTCATGCCTTACACAATCAAGAAGCCTGTAAGCACTTGTCAATAAATAATTAATACCTGGGCCAGATACCGGAAAACTACCCGTGTCTATGCAGTTGTGTCTCATCAAAATGAACAACTTCAGGAGGCTAAGGGTATGAGGCTGAGGGAGTTGTAGAAGTGAGATTGGGGGAAGGGAAGGATTATAGGTAGGTAGTGAAAGAATTAAAAATATATAAATTTCACCACTGAAAGGTTGCAGCAACACACAAATGCCTCAGTCAGTCGGCAGGCCCAGTTGCCTATTAATACTATTAATCACTTTTGTTTTCATGAGCTCTTGTAACTTTCTGTATTTGTTGCTGTACTTTTACAGGATTCTACTATCTCACCATTGCCATAGTCTCTCACTGATGCTCATTATGGGGCATCAGTGAAGCCAATTATAGGAATTTCATTCCACAAAACACTATGTATACATGGGTCACTTCGTCCCAGTTAGTCTTTCTTTCCTTTCCCCAATTAGTCTCTCTTAGTCTCTTTCCTTTTTGTTGTTTAAGAAATACCTCACCTCAACTTCTTTGCTTTTCAGGGCCCAAGCCCTGATTATATGCAGAGATTGGGCATGCTTTTCACATTCTATCTATTTCTCACAGAATGGTTTCATAATCTGTCAAGCTGGAGAACCTAATGTTCCTTTTGTCTATTCTTACATCCTACTTTTCTGGGTGTACCATTTTCCTGGTAACCAGTCTCCTGAGCAATAAGTGCTTCCATGTTTGTTAGATCTCTGTATGTCTCTATTTTGCTTAGACATTGTCTGTGATGCATGGCATCCTGAGAATGGGAACCAATAATTTCCCAAGAGTCTCAGTGTATCATTCCTTTTTCATGTTTAAAATGTATTAGAGTATTATAATCACTAAGGAATGCCTTTATAATTCATCCATTACCATTAAAGGAACATTGTTAAATGTTTGGCAAACATTAATGAAAAATAATTTATGACAACTTTCTCCCCTTCTTCTGCCTTAGAAAAGTGCTGTTTTGTGCTGGGATCAACAGATGCTTCATTTATCCTAGTCTTCATTGAGTGCAAGCACCTTATTTAATCAAGTATATTTTAGTAGATCCTGGTCCTCTATTCAGTTGATATCCACTTTGGATTTTCCAACAGGGTACTGGTCAGGAGCAAGATTCCTGTCTTATTTTTCCCTCTCCTCACTGCAGTACAATTGGATCCATGACAGCACCCACAATGAAGATCTAGATTAATTTGAATGCAGACAAGGAAAAAATTCACCTTGTCAGTATGGGTCAATGTCATAACAAGTAGGATACTAAGCAGGGGAATCTTTGTTTAGAAACATGAGGAATAAATCACATTGTCATGTGATAGCATGGCATTTGAGGTATTGACATTGCAAAATGATGTGGCATTCTCCTGACCCTTCCCCTCTGTCTCTTAGAAAAAATATTTGCCAAATATTTTTCCAGAGAGGTAGTGCTCCTTTAAGGTGCATGTTTATTTTTTTAATTGACTCTTTCAGTTGTTATTAATTAATTCCAGTGTTTGTATTATTGGGGAGCAACAAATGTCTTTTTGCCAAATGTAATGCCTATTGGATGAAAGGAATTCTCCTTTCTCTAAGCTTGGTTTGGACTGACTGCATAATTATACAAACGTCTAATACGTTCTATGGTGTATCTAAAAAAAAGTTGATAATTTGCTCCTTTTGAATAAACTGAAGTTGATGGGCACAATAATGTTGTATTTTTAGCATGCTAATAAATTATAGACTGTAATCTAATAAAGGGCTTTGGATATTTTATGCACAGAATAATGAATACCTGAAATGAAATAGGAATACAAGCATCAAGGACATGAAAATGCTGTCTTCCTATTGAAGTTCATACCTCTGGTATCCTATCTGTTATAACAAATCAAAAATCCTAATAATAACCTGCTACTAAGCCATAATTCAAAGCAGATTCCTCTGTTGTTCTGATACAGAGAAGTTAATTTTAACTCTGATAGGGAGTGGGCAATGGCAAAATTACAGTCTGTGAGCACCATCTACCACTCCACTGATGGATTCACTGGGACCTTCACTGGGTCGCTAGGGTCTTCCAGAATTGAGTGGGAGTTTCAAAAGTGTATCCTTACTGAGGCCCAAATATGTCAATAAGGTCTCAATCTAATTCATGGTAGTGTGTATGCCATTCAATATTATTCCCAAGTGAATTGGGACATTGAACAGGAAGCTGTACAAAAGAAAAAAATTATTATTTTCCTGATGCATGAGTACAAATTTGCATTTGAACAAGAAAGTGGGCCATTGCTCTTCCTGGGTCACCCTCTCTGTGATGGCATAGTCAGACTAAGATAACCTGATTCTATTGGCTCAGAGCTAAAAACTTGCACAGGGTTGATATTTGGGGCAGGTAGATTGCTAATGAAATGGTCTCCAAATGGACTGGGCTTCCTGTGAGCCGACATTAACCCACTAGTAGTTGCTCCTTCTTGTGATATTTGCTGCTCATTGACTAGGTTTCCTTCAGTGCCAGAAGGTGGAACTTTGTTCTTTGCCTTGCGAAAATCTTGACTACTAAGACTAATAAACAAATTTCTGACAAGAGTCGAATGCTACTAAGAGAGCTGTGGGCCCAGCAGTGAAGTGAATCCATTCGAAAGCTGTGGATGTTGACATGGATTTAGAGGAAGATCACGCTGCTGACTCACCGATGAGGGCAAAGCAAAAGGCTAGTGCGACTAACATCAGGCAGATATCCCAGGATATGGGTGATAACCTAAACCAGGTGGAACGTCAGCTTAGGAATAGGAAAAATTAAACTAATTTTGCCACGGGAGTCAGTCTGGTGGAGAGCATCACTAGGGATCGTGTCAGGCGCTTTAAGAGAGAGAGTAAAAGAACATAGTGTGAAACTGGTAGTGCGAGGATTGATGAGAAATCAACAAACTCCAGAAATAAGAGACTAACAGCCCAGATGAAGGCTGAATATAGAGCAGCCCAGATTCTTTTTGAAAGAGTCTGTAAGTGCCTCACATCAATTGATGGGAGCACCAGCACAGAGCAAATGCCCCCTGAAAATTAAGGAAGTCTACCAATGCTTCCATGAGAAGCTGGGTACTGCAAATAATAGAGTGGACCTTAGGAAACTGGAAGATCATGATGCTGACTTGGATGAAGAGAACCTCCTCAGGAAGATCGAGGAGACTGAGGTCAAAGAAGCTCTTAACAGAATAAAGGAGGAGAGTGCCACAGGTCCAGATGGAATTAAAAAGGACCTTAAAGAACTTTTGGCCAATGTTGAAGGTCTACTGCCATCTTTTTACGTTGTGGCTCAGATCAGGGACCATACCCAAAAGTCTCAAGCAGAGTAGAACAGTGTTAATCTCTAAGACGGACGAGAAAGATCTTTTGAAGAACTTGGACAACTGGAGACCTATTACAATGGGCCCAATGGTTCTTAGGTTGTTCACTAAGATATTAGCAAAATGACTGAGTGAGTCTGTCAAGATAAGTCAATGACAGAAGGGATTCCTGTTAAACACTTCAGGTTGTAATGAAAATATTACAATCCTTAAAAAATATTATAAGGGGATCAAAGAGAAGTGGCAAAGAACCCTCTGTTCTTTTTGTGGACCTGGTAAAAGCATTTGATTCAATAGGACATAAATTGATTATGAAATCCTTACAGAGAGTGGACATGCCAAAGGTCTTTACTGACCTACTGATAGATCTGTATAACAACACGTCAACAGTTGTTGAAGTTGGCACAAAGAAAACATAAAATCGAGATTAGGAGGGTGGTGAAGCAGATTGAACCCTCTCGCCAATTCTCTTTAATATTGCCATGGACCCCCCTTCTAAGGACATTAGAACATCATGGTAAAGCAGTCAAGATTATAACACCCAGCAGAAGGTCAAGATGCATGGCGCTTGCGTTTGCGGATGATGTGGCAATCTTAATTGACTCCTATGAGGGTATGGTTAGGAACATCAGCATATTAAGTGACTTTTGCAGAGGTACCGGTCTGGAAGTTAATGTAAAAAAGACTAAGGGTTTTCACTTCTTCAGCATGAGGAAGACGTTTGTGTACAACTTCAAAGAACAATGGCAGTTCGGGTGAGAGTCGATAACATATACCATCTGGAGAAGTTGAAAGATACCTAGGGGTGAAGGTAGATCCATGGTGTGGGATCTCAATAGACCTGAGGTCAAAATTAGGAATATGGTTTGATAAGTTAAAGAGAACAAAACTCAAACCAATGAAAAAGGCTGAACTGCTCAAGATTTCCACCCTATTCTAACAGAGGCCTCTCAAAATATGCTGAGAGATTTGGACCAAATAATAAAGAAGACAGTCAAAGAAATACTCCACCTCCCTCATGATACAACTGACGGAATTTTATATTCCAGAATAAGAGACGGGACTGTGTATGCCCAAGCTCGAAGTCCAGGTACCACTGGCGATAATTAGGAAATGGCAGTCCTTGGAAACATCAGAGGACATTACGATCAAGCACTTGTTTGAGATGGCCGGAGAGAACAATGTGGCCATTTTACTAATTTGCCATTTTACAGAATCTGAGACATCACAAATGCAGGACACAGTCAACGTTACTGCTGGTTTGGATTTGGAGATGGGTGGAATTGTTACTGTGTACATGGACTGAAATTGTTCCAAGTTTGTAACACTTCAGTTACAATTCTAACATAATTCAGGCTCAGCTCTTGTTATGGAAAACTGCATTCTCTTTGCACATCCTCAGCAGTTTGAAAGCAAGATGAGGCTTCAGAATCTGGTACTTGGAGAGCAAAACTGATGCACTGGCAAGAGCTGGTGAAAATCAGAGCCACACAGATTCCAAAGCTGAACTGTGAGCTTGTGGTTGGATAAGAGTTTTGGCAATGACTTAAAGATATTTTGTTGTAATAGCGCCTTTGACAAGAAAGCTAAATGAAGGCATAATGTGGCTTCTTCTGTATTTTAATTTAATTCTTGCTGAATGGTACCATTATACTATTGAAAATAATATAGGCTGACAACAGCTCGATCAAATGGTTCTACTAGAGCAGACGTTGCACGTGAGTAACAGATTTTATTTTCCATCTGGTGGTGGGCAACACCATATAGGTTAAATTTGAAGATGGAGTTTTGAAATTTTCTTAAAGGCTAACTTTATCTGTAACCCAAACAAATGTATACATACAAATCTTGCCTGCTGCAAAATGTAACTTTGACAATTCTACAGGAACAATAAATGGACTCTAGATTAACTGCGATAATGTTGAATATGGACTTTTGTGATTCATATAGCAATTTATTGCGGGTCACTTGCTAGACACGTTTTAAAAAAAAGTCTTGCATAGGAATATGTAGATTTTACAATGATTACAC